>MJUU01015651.1:0-13656 GCA_002080025.1 Modiolus philippinarum | reverse complement strand
TTGTTAGGTCTGTACCAGTACCAGAGGCCTTTGCTTTCTGTATTTTATTTATTTGTGTTTGTGTTAGCGCCATAGGCATATCACCTGTTAATTGGTTGTTTGTTAGTCTTAATGTTAAACAAGTTGTGTTTTTGTATGCTTTAGCTAAATTCTTTCTCTGACCTTCGGATAAACCAAGACTATAGTTAACGTATTTTCTACCTGCGGTACTCATTTTTTATTAAGTCTAGATAAATATTATGTCGTTTCCAACCGTGTCTAAAATTATATCTTCTTCGTTCAGTACAAGGGCAAAGATCCTATAAGCAGCGGCTGGGGGAATGTTCAGTCTGTAATGTAACGTCAAAGATGTATTGTCCATACTCAACGATTCGTCTACGTAGGTCAAATCAAAATAGATTAATCCATACAACGAGCCGAAGTTGCTAAGGGTAAGCATGTTTCTAGTGTCATAGTCGTTGCTCGCGTTAGGTTTAAAATTACAGGCATCTCTGAAGATTCTGCTAATTTGATTTGAACTATATCCCGTTTCCGGGTAAAAGATACCAGAACCAACCTCTAATCTAGCAGTTAAGAGACTACAATTTGTGTTTGCTGCGTTTAATTTGAATGTATCAAGTAACAGAGGATTTTGTTCTTGATCAGTATGTTTCCCGTTTCTTTGTAAAAACACAATTACTTGTTTCGGGTGTTTTATTCCTGTTGTAATACGAAACGACCCTTCAACAGATTGACTCGAGATATTAGTGTGAATGGATTCTCTTAAGTATGTCCATCGTCTTGGTTTCATGTAATTTTGAAACACATCCGTTAAACCAACAGAATCTAATTTTAGTCTGGGTAACCAAAGTTCAAAATGTGTAATTACAACTCTTCCATCATCAGCACCATCAGCCTTGTATAATAAATAATCATCGTTGTTTATTATTACCGTTATTCCCATCTGTGCCGGGGGTAAAAGATTTTGTTCTAACGAGGCGAAGAAAGAAAATCTATTTAATGGTATTTCTGCTGTTACTTCTGCTCGTGCGTTAGTTAAAGCTGTTCTCGCCTTAAACCCTGTATTACAGCAGTGGTTGCAACATTATCAGGGTAAATAAAGCTGTTTTTGCCTAAGCTGCTAAACATAACCATCTGAAAGTGTAAGCAATGATTTGACGTGATTTGCTAGAGATAAATTATTGCAATTGTACACTATTTTTCCGTTTTGGTAGACTGTCATTTGACTAAGAAAATTTGTTACATCTGAAATAACAGATACTGTGTCGTTGTCCGGTGCTGCTCCGTCAGCTAGTTTATCTACTTTAAATTTGATTAAAAAATACCCATTATACCAGTCATAAAACGAAGCCTTATCATTTATACTAAATTTGTAATCCGTTTTTGTTTGTTGTTGACCATTTGGTGGAGACACTATAGGAGTATCTAGTAAAAAGTTACAATACTCATATCGATCACAGAACTGTGTTCCTCTAAATATTTTTTATTACTGGATTATTATTTTTCTTTCTTATATAAAAATGATAGAGTTTATAAGCAGTGTCTTAAACAGGTTAAACAAGAGTCTTGAGCGTTGGAAAATAGTAAAACCTATAAGATTTTTGTTTTACTTATGAGATGCTTAAACCGCAAGCAACGTAAAAAATGTGAGTGAATTAAGAATCTAGCCCGTTTTACCCGTCTCAACTGTAGTGAATAACAAATCTTACATGTTTGCTTATTCTCGTTAGTCCCGTAGATAGTAGTTAACTATGGGGAAAAAGCTGCGGTTTTCAAAAAACGTTTTTTGAAAACCGCAGCTTTTTCCCCATAGTTAACTACTGTAAGTGACTAGTCAGTCGTGTTTGCATACTCGAGAACATAACATAAACTCGTAGGCATCATTAGTAAATCTCGAGTTATCTCGCTCAAGTCTCGGATGTTATCAACAAACTTAGGGTATTCACCAGTCCAATAGTCAGACTTGTCTGACATGAAAATTTTACCTTCTCTTCTATTTAAATTAACTGTAATTTTCAAAATTCTAAGGCCTTAAAATACTAAGGCTTCATTCACTGGATGGCACTCGGTAGATGTCCTTGGTACTTGATTTGGCCTCCTGTTTCGATTTGGTAATGAGCACTTCTTATATGATATTTTTTTATTATTGCTATCCATATTATTAGATTTTAATGCTGCTGATGAGGGGTTACATCTTGAAACACATGTACAGCATAACCAAATTTGCTGTTCATTGTGCAACTTGTGTATTTGTATTTTAAATGGCACGTGAAATGCTAACAAGAGTTACTCCCATTTGAAAAAAAAAGACCAAATGGTAACGATGAACGAAAACCTAATAAAAGATACAAATAGATAAATAACGCAGAAAATAACCCCCCTTTACAAAAGAGAGCCTGATGGAAGACACCCACGTATCAAAAACACAACGAACACTACCAAAATCATCCGCAATCGTTCTGACTTAAAAAAAAAACGATTTTCCATCAATATGGTAGCCTCAAGGACAGAGATACCCATGTCAGGTCTACACATGAGGCCATACCCAATTGCGGTCGCGAATGCACGCTATTCAAGTAATTACACAACACTCATGCGAGATCACATGACCATCTATGATGTAATTTCCACGTTAAAATAGTGGCTTACAGGAGATACACACCAACTTCCGGTCGCGCATGTGTAATGAAAAATTACGGTATAGAAGACCCCATTTTCACACCACATTTCCGGTTAGCATGGCCGATTAGGGCTTCCAATAGGACCTCTTCCGGTTTTCAACTGGGGAGACACCAACTTCCGGTTGCGCATGCGCACTGCTATATCTCCCCATAACACTTCTGCTTGGTGTTCCATAATTGCGTTTGCGAATATGGTTATTTACCCTGGCGAGATGACCTATGTCGGTACTTTAATCAATTTTCCTTGCAATATTTCCAATAGGATGAAATAAAATCACGATTGCTTATGGCTTCGGGTGTCCACGCTAAGTATATATGAAGTACATAAATTCGCATTTTATTCCGATCCATATCTGATATATGCATGCAACAAACTGAACATGGCAAACATCTGGGTCTTAGGGATTGTATTGTTTGCGTTTTTTGCTCTATTTTGATGGTTGTTATGGTGATGACAAAAGCAGGGAGAAAAGACCAGATATGTTTAGAGGGAAGAGGGAATCTCTACAGAGTAAAAGACAAGATGAATAATTTAGATGGGGCAAAAGAGGTTTGTATAACTTGAACATAAAATTATTCTAAACTATAACTCTGATGAGAATGTCTAGAGTTTTATTATCTTGTGAACAGAATTTCTAGAGTTAAAAAATCCATTGATGATTCAAGAAGTTTTTGTTAAACGATTAACCATTTCATACAGTAGGTATAACACAATCACTTGTCCAGTAAAATCAGTCTCGAAACCCGAGACTGAATTTTTATATTAGCCTAGCATTGAGTTACCGTATGGGAACAACACTGGATATTGGTATTAGGACTGGTACAATCAATGGGTAAAGTATTGAACTGTTACCTGCAGTACATTTGGTACGAACTAAACTAAAATACGGTAACAGTTCAATGCTTTTCTTTCTTGATGGTATTAGTTCTAGTAGAAATATCCGGTGCTATTCCCATACGGTGCGAGTCGTTTCATCTAAACTATCGGATTTTTCTGATTTGAAAATAATTTCTGATAGACCAGGTAATGCATGCATAACGGGAGAAGATAACCCTGTCAATGTAATAGGTTCACTCTCTAAAGAGTTCATTTAACTAGTTTTGTGATTTTATCTGCTAAAAGGAAAATATGATTTGAATGTCAGTATAATACGCTTCACATTAAGGAGGCTCACTCCTGATACTGCACATATCAAGGATTTCTTGACACCTATTTAAGGAGGCTCACTACTGATGCTGTTTTCAAGGATTTATTGACACCTATTTAAGGAGGCTCACTCCTGAAGCTGTGTATATCAAAGATTCCTTGACACCTATTCATATTTATTAAGCATTGTAGACTTAATGAAATGGTTAAAATGATATACAGAGGCCCGTGTGTTTTTAAAAGAGATACATGACATCAACAATTTGGTTTCTTTGCATTTTCTTTTTATTTAACATTATGACTTTTTTTGTCTAAAAGCTAGAAAGTTATATCAAGAATTTTATAAAAAAACTTGTCAGTTGTCTTAATTTGACCTATAATTTGACCTATAAGTGGCAGAATGAAATAAATATTTGGAGTCCGTGTGTAAATTTCTTTAAGCAATTGAACTTGAGGAAGCCAGGGGAGTTCCGAAATCTGACACAAAATAAAAAAAAATGCCACTAGTGAGCCACCTTAAACACTATAAAATGCTACAGCTTTACAATTCAAATCATAAATATAGCATATGTATTGCAAACCGCACCAGCATGGTTCGGTGATCGGAAATAATTGAAATGGTAATTGTTTTCAGCAAACAAAACTTTACTTTAAGAGTACATTAATTTTAGCACCAATAGTAAGTAGACAGTTTTGAGGAACAGGGGGAAAAGACGGCTTTGGAAAAAGAATTTCTGAATTTCGAAAAAAAAAAAGACGACGTCTCTCCCAGATATTCCAAAAGACTATCTGAATTGTGGTTGAATTGAGGATTCGTAAGAATAGGTACATTGTATGTATACTTTGATGATATATTCATCTAAACGTATCACTGTCAATTATTCGTAAGCTTGTGATAAATGTCGGACTTTTAAAGTATTATCAATATGACATTTGACAACGTTTGTAAACATTATTTTTATGGATTCTCTGTAAGGACCAGATTTACTTGGAAATGGCATGTCACAGATTTAGCCGATTTGATTTTATATATTGAAATTAACCTACGAGTCCCAAAAAAGTTCTTATGATTGAGTACGTTGCCATATTAATAATGGCTGCCATTTTTGCCAATTTCAAAAACCCTAAAATATTTTTCAAATCCATTTATTTCAAGGAAATAAGTGCATTTTATATTTACTTTTTATGATATTAATTTGAAGCATTGTCGACTATCTAAAAGCAGTTTGAACACTTTGCATAAATATGGAGTCAGAACGATGTTGTTGAATATCTCAAGAGAACAACAAAACGTTGAAACATTTGTTAAATCTGATCGTGTATTTATAGGGATTTTGTCCAATGTACATTTACTCCATATCCTTTTATTTGTTCATGTACGATTGAATTTGTCTCTCGTGCAGTGTTGAGTCCGTAAACAGATTCCCCGTTCGTTAGGCGTATGCTCTTTTTATTTCTTCCGTTATGGTGTACTTGTTTATTTTAGAATTTCTCATATGAATGCACTATCGAATTCAACATTTAGCTTTTACGTTTTGGCCATCTGTTTATATATCTTGGAAAGTTTTCTTACAATCAACTCGATTAGTGCCCTGTGATCGTTCATATGTTGTATTGTCTACTAGTCCCTTTGTCGGGCAACGGATGACAGTGTTTGTAAGAGTATTTTGCCCGATATGTTATGCTTGTTGACGACTTCGCATCCATATAAAAATGGATACAGCATTGTGGCGTTGGTGAACATTTAGCAAGTGAATTCCGCTAAAACTAGTGCTAGGGCCCGTCTTGAACTTACTGTGAGTTATAAGTGCTTGCTCTTTGTTGGAGACCTAATGGTGATTTCAAGATGAAGAACAACTCCATTTGCTTAATCTTAGCAAGAGTTAATATTTGGCATAAGAGTCCACACGAAGGAATTAAATTTCACACTTTTTAGCAATACATTATTATAGCGGTAGTACACTCAGTCTGATAACTTGAAAAGTTTGTTTAGTTGAAGATCTAGTACTGTTGCAGAAATGAAGTTGAGTTGAAGATATTCTCATAATTCTAGAGTTTTAACGAATCCCTGTCTTATTTATCCAACTTGTTGAGTTTATTTTTCAAAGTAAATAGGAGTAGGGCATAGAGAAGCAATCTTTAAAAAGATTATTGACAAAATTAACCTTGAGTTATCTTCCTTTGTTATTAGCATAACTGCAAGAATTTCTTGAAGAAATAGAATATTGTGTATTATATTTACCGGCGGTCAACTAATTTAGCACGGTTATTGTTTTTATTTGTATTATTTTTATCTTGGAGAGTTGTTTAATTGTGTAAGGCTAAAAGGTAAATCAAAATTTGACGGACCATTTTGAGGCAAGAAAATATTAACATGATTAAGCAACAAATGTCAATAATTCGGGTAAGAAATATGTCAAATGGGTAATAAAATTATCTGCTCAAAATATTCATATATGGAGTTACAAGCTTTTTCAACTTCATATTTTTATTTCGATATTAAGAGTAATTTATCCCCCCCCCCAAAAAAAAAAATAAAAAATAAATAAATAAATAAAAAGTAAAAGAGTAAGTTAAAATAGTTTTACATCAAGACGAAAACGCATCTGTGACTTTATTCCTTTATAAAATTTTAATCTTTGTGTTAAAAAGGAAACCACCCAAGCGTTTTTCTCATTTTGCAGGCTTTTGCAATGTTTTATTGGCAACTTCAGTTTGGGAGACTTGAAACGGGTGTCACAAAAATGGAACAAAATGAGCAAAGCATTTTTGAAGTGTGCGTTATTTTGCTATCTTACTTTTTAAAAGCTTAAATTTTTTACGACGTAATGTTTATATTTGTCATTTTCTGTTGCAATTAATGTTTTTCAATTTTTGGAATCTCAAAAACTGTGAAAATTATTTTTTTGCACAAAACTAAAGCTTTGGGTTAAACAAGCATTCTGTGAGAATTTCGATTTTTAAAAAAAAAAAATGAGACACCGATTTCCAAGTTAGTTGCAAATACACGGAAGTGTAACGTTTCTCTTTTTAGAATATTGTGTATTATATTTACCGGCGGTCAACTAATTTAGCACGGTTATTGTTTTTATTTGTATTATTTTATCTTGGAGAGTTGTTTAATTGTGTAAGGCTAAAAGGTAAATCAAAATTTGACGGACCATTTTGAGGCAAGAAAATATTAACATGATTAAGCAACAAATGTCAATAATTCGGGTAAGAAATATGTCAAATGGGTAATAAAATTATCTGCTCAAAATATTCATATATGGAGTTACAAGCTTTTTCAACTTCATATTTTTATTTCGATATTAAGAGTAATTTATCCCCCCCAAAAATAAATAAATAAATAAATAAAAAGTAAAAGAGTAAGTTAAAATAGTTTTACATCAAGACGAAAACTTTAAATTTTTTTTAATTCGAACAAATCCAAGTTTTATTCTGGCCACATTTTCATTGTGCCAATATTTAATTGTTTTATTGTGCCATGTTAGTTTTGTTGCTGTTCTCTCGATTAGTTCCTGGTGGTTGTTTAAGTGTTGTGATTGTCTATTGTTAGGCTTTTTTTTGGTCAACGGATGGTAGCGATTGTAAGAACACTTCGCCAGTCAATTTTATGTTTGTTGACAACCCTGCATTCATCGGTGACGATAAGCATGGATGTAGGTAGCATTGCTAGGCAATTAGCAATGAATGCAGCTCAAACCGGTGCTAGGGGCCGTCTTGAACTCATTATGAGGTATGTTCAAAGTTCATTGTTGAAGACCTCATGGTAACTTTGACAATAAAAGAGTTGTTCCATTGCTTTGTTTTACCGTGTAAAGGCTATGTCTCATGTGCATTTACTCTATATCCCTCAATTGATCATGTAAGCTAATAATATGTATAGATTCGTATTAAGAAAAAAACTAACACAACACTTTCTAATCTTCTGGGTTTAAAAAATCCATTATATTGGACAGGTTTAATTTGGAAAAATAATTAGATGAATTCCCATTGCTAGAAGGCTGCAAAAATTGCAATCTAAATGCATATTCAAGTACGGTCTCATATTCACTATATAAAGCCCTCCTTTGATAGGGGGTTGTAAAAGCTTGATCACATTTTAAAAGTATAATTGAAATAATTATTAATTTACTTTATTTCCAAGCAAAGTCAAAAAAGTTTAACAGCAAACTTTATAAAAAGCATTTGGTTAGGTTTATCTAATTAAATTTTGGTAGAAAATCTAAAACTTTGTTGCCATCATATGATTTATCCTGGACGCAACATTGTTTTTTCAGGATTGCTTTAAATCTGACGTAAATGTTGTCTATATATTAAATTAATGAACACAAAACAAATCCTTCCCTTTTGGTTTTGTACTCACCCTGATTTCGGGTATAAAATTCCCATGAAAATGAAATGACGAGTACCACATAATATTGGATTTACCTAACGCCATATTAAAAAAATCTTGAAGAAACCTTTTTTTTTGGCCGTGTACTCAGTTTTGAGGTAAAATAATGTTGTTCAATACTTGCTCATATTAGCTTGGTATTCAGTAACGAATGTTTAACATAAAAATACTTTATTTTGCAAGTATGGAAACGAAAATGAAAAAATATCGAAATAAAGATATAATTGGATACAGGTGATTTTTGCATAATCGATCATCTCATGTTAGCTCCTTCTAGTGAGTTGTTGTTTTTCGTTACAGTATCTAGCTATATAGTGTAATAAATGAGTCCCCAGATGTGAAATCTCTCAAATAGCACATATGCATGCATGGCCTGTTTCGCTGGTACCATGTTACCTTTATTATTTTATTATTTGTTTTCAAATATAAAATAACATTTATTTGAAACTCAATTTATTTTGAAAATGACCAGCGAACGTCCTGAACGTAATCTTACTTCGTTGGGGGAATTCCATGAATTAATACGGAAAGGGGATATTCTAGTTCGACAGTTTAAATCGTGATTTGAAGGGTTTTCATGAGCAGAAGTTTTGTGAACGTCAAGGTACAAATTTACAAAGTAAATATTATTTCTTTAATAATCATATATTTT
Organism: Modiolus philippinarum; assembly: GCA_002080025.1. Classification (NCBI taxonomy): domain Eukaryota; kingdom Metazoa; phylum Mollusca; class Bivalvia; order Mytilida; family Modiolidae; genus Modiolus; species Modiolus philippinarum. The sequence continues at coordinate 4,777 of MJUU01015651.1, read as the reverse complement.
ACAGTTTTACATCCCGTTTACTATTGGCGTTAGCAGAATTGCTCCCGTCACAATCCTTAAAGCCCCAAATCTATTATTTTTTTTTTGTATATACGGAACAAAAAAAAAAACGTTACACTCCTTCAATATTGTCTATTTCAATTTGTACGCATCTGTGACTTTATTCCTTTATAAAATTTTAATCATTGTGTTAAAAAGGAAACCACCCAAGCGTTTTTTCTCATTTTGCAGGCTTTTGCAATGTTTTATTGGCAACTTCAGTTTGGGAGACTGGAAAACGGGTGTCACAAAAATGGAACAAAATGAGCAAAGCATTTTTGAAGTGTGCGTTATTTTGCTATCTTACTTTTTAAAAGGTTAAAGTTTTTACGACGTAATGTTTATATTTGTCATTTTCTGTTGCAATTAATGTTTTTCAATTTTTGGAATCTCAAAAACTGTGAAAATTATTTTTTTGCACAAAACTAAAGCTTTGGGTTAAACAAGCATTCTGTGATAATTTCGATTTTTAAAAAAAAAATGAGACACCGATTTCCAAGTTAGTTGCAAATACACGGAAGTGTAACGTTTCTCTTTTTGCCTAGTATATGAAGCCAACTCTACTTTCTATCCAATAATTACGTATGCTTATTGGATATCTAAAATCAACTTATGTTTTTGTGTTCTGATACATGTAACTCGTTAAGTTGAAAATGAATCATTATAAATTAAAAATTCAGAGCTTATATTGGAGATACTTATTGATTAGTGTTGTTTTTCTTAGAAATTACCAGCCATTTTTCAATCAGAACTTTTTGGATCCATTTGAAAAAAGAAATAAATCGCGGAAGTGTTGTTTCATTCGTTCATGTTTAGGCATGTGTCATGAGCAAATATTTGCTAATAATTTCGATAGATTTCCAATTCAGTATTAATTCAACTTCAAAATAATGTTCCAATGGTCGATGCAATAAGAACATTCACACTCCGACGTAGAATTGTATGTTACTATTGTTTTCAATTACTACATAATTTTTCTACAAGTTTAAGAGGATTGAATGTAATTTTTGGAAGTGTTCATATTACCATACATGTACCCTCTCGATTGCATTATGAATGTGGTAATAACAAAATTACCGAACAGACTTGTCAAGAGCCAAAGTGCATGAGACAAAAAGACAAATCAGGCGGAAACCACTAGAAAAATTATTGACCGCAATGGTACTGACTTGGTTCAGGCATTTCAAAAGACATTGTGGATAAAACCAGTTTTATGGCATGCCAAACCTCCCTTCTATTGGGGTAATGTCAAGTAGCAACTCGACAGCATTTGCTTTTGAAAGGTCGTAGACAGTAAAGAGAAATGATCATCCCAGTACTAAGGAAAAAGAATCTTTAATAAAGGGTTCGGACTGAAACTTCAAATTTTTCCACAAGTGAAATGATGGAGGAAATGGAAATTCAAATCAAAACTTATGCATATTTTTAGGGTGTTATGTTTGAATTTGTAATTCTAATGCGTTTACCTTTTTTGCAGACATAGCTTATTACGTCTCGAAATTCAATGGACACTGACCTACGTTGTGTCTTGACATATTAATATAAATTTTTTCCGTCTACGAAACATAGCTTGAATCAAATGAACTATTATTTCTATATTTTCACATACGTTTTAACTGTACATCAAGTAAGGTGAAGAGTTAAAGAAAATATATCAGAATTTGCATATTCATCTTTCGAGTTTCATCCTTTGTTTCAAGAAAACATACATTCGCAATAAAGAAAATTGTTGCAGGAAAAAATATAAAAGTAATTTTAAAGAAATGTCGTAAAATATCAACATTTAAACATTGACATCTTTATCATAAATGCGGTTTTATAGAAATTACCATCATATAATTTTTTTTTAAAAATCTGTCATTTTTTATATCCAAATATTAAATAAACAAACACTGTGCGGAAAGAATGTTTACATTCCTAAATTATATATTTTACCTATATCAAACATTTAATTTCATTATTTAACAATAAAATATCAATTCAAACAAAAGTTCAGAGAGTTACCTAACCTGATTCTTTACTGATATGCCTACTTTATGTAGCTATAGGTCATTCTTTCTCAAAATTCAATGGACACTGACCTATCTTTATATACCAATTTATTTTTTTCTTGCGTCCACGCTCGAATAAAAAAAAATATTAATTCTGATAACAGTATCTGATACTCTTTAAATGGGTGAACAATTCATATATATTTCACATACCCTTTTAACTGTACATCATATCAGTTTTAGTGTTTGTTTTCATTGAATTAGAGGAAATCGCACTTGAAATGAATTTTTGTATTCTTCATACAGCCTTCATATGTATTTATCTAAACATTCAGTTTTCAAATGCTGGATGTGGAATAGGATTAAAACCTTGTGATATTATAAACTGGTTAAATGGTCCCCCTGTAGTGCCACCTGTGGTGGTGGACAAAGAAAGAGAGGAAGGAGCTTTTGTTGTGATTCGAGTTTTTTTCCTCGTAATTTAGAAAACTGTTTAAGATCATGCAATATCAATGAAAAATGGTGGACAGACAATTCCGTCGAATATGAAACGTGTGGTACTTCTTGCTTGCATGGAATATATGAAAATAATGTTGGACGATGCAACTGCTCTCCAGGGTTTGAGGGCAAATGTTGCGAAAAGAGTAAGTTTTATTTACGTCTCAGTTAGGTTTCCTGATTGCAACATTTTTTATTGGCGAGTTCTTATTCATTGACACCACTTAATGCCTTCAAAGGGTAAAATGATAAAAAGATAATAAAACACATTTAAAGGACTGTTCTGACAATTTAGGATCTCAATAAACTTTTTACTGATATTTTATTTTTAATTGGTCTTCATTTTTTTAATAAAAAATGAAGACCAATTATGTTCAAGACAATACGCGTACTTGGACCGTACGAGTATGGTCCTGAATATATGCGTATACTCATATGGTCTGATCGTACGGTCCCAGCATACGCGAGCAATCCGATCGTATGCGTGTACTCGTACTTTTGGGGTCGAGCAAGACCATTTCGGTATGATGATAGTACGGGTATCCCGAGAAATACCTTTTAGTTCGGATGCTGCACACATATATTGGTATGACCCGTTTTCCTTTAATGAATCGTTTTCCCTCTTAAATAAGATTATGTCCTGGCGATCGAATCTGCCTCTTTTAATTAGAATAACAATATATGTTGTAAATAGTATGAAATACAGTGACGTAGCAACTTAGTTTGCTGAGGACGTATCTATTTGGACCCTGGAGTAATGTTTCATCTACTTAAATAGATGTCTACTTTTTGTTTTTGGCTATTCTTCGGTCCGCCGAACTGCTGACAATTTATTAAAGCGAAGTAAACATTGCCCTGTTTTGAGACATTCATTTTATCCCCAATTTTTTTATTTGTTATCAACTGAGTTAAAGTCAGTAAATCAAAACTGAACTTGTCTTCTAAGGGGATTTTCAGTACTTACCAAAAAAGTCCAGAATGAACTAAAATCATTCTGAGAATTTTTGAAAGTTGATTTACGTCGCTGTTTTTATTCATTTCATAAATATTGAATTGAAAGATGTAGGGGTAAATGCACATGAGACATAGCTTTTACCAAAGCATGGTAGAACCAAGCAAAGGAGCAACGTTTTTATTGTTGTTCTTATTCATGAAGTCATCATAAGGCCTTGCTTATACATGTACCTCATATAAATTCAAGACGGCCAATAGCACCGGTTTGAGCGGAATTCTTTGCTAAATGTCGTACCTTGTTTCATTAAATTTGAATTATATTACACTGACTGTACGCGTACAATCCGGCCATACGCTTACGATCCAACCTTGTACGTTTTTAATACTACGCGTATGGTTTAGATCGTACGCGTACGGATCAAATTATATAGTTTAAGATTTTCATATTGATGTTTATTAATTTGTTGTGGCTTTCCTATTCAGAAAACAATTCCATGTAACTTCTGTATATATATTGCCCACATCTCCCGATTTTACTTGCCAAGATTTCTTACAATCAACTCGATGAGTGCCTTGTGATCGTTAATATTGGTCCCTTGTTTGGCAACGTTTGACAGTGTTTGTAAGAGAATTTTGCCCAATATGTTATGCTTGTTGACGATTCCGCATCCATGACGAAAAAGATGTAAAACAGTGGATACATGAATGTGGCGTTTTTCAACATTTCGCAAGTGAATTCCTCTCAAACCGGGGCCGTCTTGAACTTACTATGAGGAAAGAATATTTGCTCTTTGTTGAGGGCCTCATAGTGACTTCAAGATGAAGAACAACAATGAAAGCTTTGTTCCATTTGCTTAATCTTACCATGTATTGATAGGGATTTTGTCCCATGTACATGTACTCCATATCCCTTTTTTGTTCATTATGTTTGGTATTAAGACTAGATAATGTTTATCTACGTCATTTGTGTGTCTTCTTGTGTTATTATTTTACATTTTTGGTTTACATCAATGTGAATATTTTCTAAATTTTTTTTAACTTATTTATTTTTGTTAACGTCATTTTTCTTCCTGTTGGTACTTGGTATACCTTTTTTCCATATTATCGCCATTATCAATATTTAATCGAAACCTGTCACTCTGTTATTTTACAGCATTCCAGTATGCAAAAGCGACGAAAAGCTCTGTAATACAACCATTATACTTGTAAGAGTTGCAATTACTCCTTTGATTCAAAACACAGTTTATTATAAGATGTAAACAGTGCCTAAGACGATATACAGTCCGAGGTCCACG
>MJUU01015647.1:25581-44447 GCA_002080025.1 Modiolus philippinarum | reverse complement strand
CGTACAATTTTAGTGAAATGTTGCACCCTTGTAGTATATACTCTGAAATGTGCATGAAGTAATATGGTTGCTGTTTGAATTTGGAAGGGGACTAACCTTTTAGAAAATGGAGGTGCAGGAAGCATCCTTTTTTGGCTCTCCTAAGTACCTTTAGCTTTAGGGCTGTTCCAGCAAAACATACAAGGGACGGGGGGGATGCACCATGTACAATCTTGAAATAAATTCCCTAACATCTTTCATCTGTTTTTTTGCTCAACAAATAATACATCTAACCTATTTTAATAACATCTTGTTTTAATGATTCTTGACTTAAATCGGTTTCATCGCAGTTAATTTTGCTATAGTAGGACAGTCAAAGATCTCTGAAACCTACCAGTCAAATTGCACACAAACTTATACCTAATGGTCCTTAGATGGTTCTTCAAAAGAAGGTGACCACCAGATATGCAGGTTATCCAAGATGGCCACCAGCCAGAGCCATAGTTTAACACTAGATCTTATTGAACCCATTCAAAGGTCTTCTCCTCTGATCCCTCTTGGCTATTTGAAACCAAACTTGATTATAATAGTTCTTGGCATGTGCAATTAAACTATGTCGAGAAAGGCAACACTTCATCCATGATGGATGCCAGCGGGGAAGCTAGTTAAACACTGAACATTCTTGAAACACATTCCAAGATCACTGAAACAAAAGAGCCAATTAAAAGCAAATTTAGTGGCTATGATCCTTAGATGGTCCCGTTCCAAATTTGTGTACGGCTTGAGTCCACCTGATCCAAGATGGCCTCCCTCAGCCAGGAATATAGTTTTATATTTGATCCTATAAGAAAACTCCATTAAGGGATCCCTGAAGCTTCTTGACCATTTAGAGCCAAACTTAGTTACAATGGTTCAAAGATAACCCCTTCAAGAAAGGTGTCTGTCAGGTCTACACCTCATCCCAGATGGCCATCAGTGGGCAACAAGGTTTTAATTATGAACCATATGGAAAATAAACTAGAGGCTCAGAGACTTAGCCTGTATCGCTCACCTGACAAAATACTTCTCTGCCATGCAGGACCAAATGATGTTTTTTACCATTGGGGTCTAATGTTTAGCTATGTTATCCATTAATACCCATGTTTTTTGTCCTATTAAATGAGTAAACTTTTCAAAGCACCTTCTATACATCATTTAAATACAGTTTAGTCAAATTTTCTCCAACAGTTTCATAGAAGATGATGAAAGTGTGATTTTTCCCATAATTCAAATGTAAAACCTACGTTCCACGCTGGCCGCCATGTTTTTGTCAAAATGGAACAAAATGAACAATCTTTGTAAATGACCTTTAGTACATCATTCCTATAAAGTTTTGATTAAATTTGCTACATCGGTTTCAGAGGAGGAAATGAAAATGTGATTTTCCCATAGTGTCCAATGTTAAACTACGTTCAGCGCTGACGGCCATGTTTTTTATCGGATTGGAACGAAATGAGCAATCTTTGTAAAGGACTTTTAGTACATCATTCCTGTAAAGTTTGGTTGAATTTGCTTCAGCAGTTTCAGAGGAGAAGATAAAAATATGATTTTTCTTAAAGGGTCCTATGTTTAACCTAAGTTCCGTGCTGGCGGCAATGTTTTTATCGGATCGGAACGAAATGAGCAATCTTTGTTAAGGACCTTTAATGCATCATTCCTCTAAAGTTTGGTTGAATTTGCTTCAGCCGTTTCAAAGGAGAAGGTGAAAATGTGATTTTCCCATAGGGTTCAATGTTAAACTATGTTCCATGCTGGTGGCCATGCTTTTATGGGATCAGAACAAAATGAGCAATTTTTTAAAAGGACCATTAGTACATTATTCTTGTAAAGTTTGGTTGAATTTGCTTCAGCCGTTTCAGAGGAGAAGATAAAAATATGATTTTTCTTAAAGGGTCCAATGTTTAACCTAAGTTCCGTGCTGGCGGCAATGTCTTTTATCGGATCGGAACGAAATGAGCAATCTTTGTTTTTGGTCATGCATGGTATAGAAGCATTTTGTCAGGTGAGCGATACAGGCTCAGTCTCTGAGCCTCTAGTCTTTTTTCTTAACACTTAATATGAATATTAAGTGTTAAGAAAAAAGACTAGAGGCTCAGGGACTTAGCCTGTATCGCTCACCTTATTTGTCAGGTGAGCGATACAGGCTCAGTCTCTGAGCCTCTAGTCTTTTTTCTTAACACTTAATATGAATACTATAGTTTTGTTGAATATGTTACAATGTAACTTTGCGGATAGAGCATACACTCTTCTCTCAGTTTTGATTGGACAGAAATGCACACTCTGAAATGAAGAGAAGTAGGTATACTGCACTGAAATTAAGTAATGAAATTGCCTTATTACAACCATGAGCCCTAGTTCAAAAAGTATATTCGATGATCCCGAGGTAGAAGAAAACGGCTGACAAGGCCCAAAACAACATCACATGTATCTGCAAAAGACACTACATACAGGAAATGGGCATGGACAATTCATTTGGCAACCCCACATACAAACTCTCCTCAATACCAAGGGAGGACATACTTAACAATCACAAATCAGTATTGTCTTCCTTTGGTATCAGTTTGAGGGAAGAGAACAACAACTTGCCGTGTATCTATTTGGTACCTAAGTTACATAAATGTCCTTACAAACAGAGATACATTGCTGGGTCTGCCAAATGCACAACAAACCCCCTTTCTTAGCTCCTAACTTCATTACTTACTGCAGTCAAAGATGGTCTAAAGATATATAGTGATAAAGTATACTCAACAAGTGGAGTGAATCAGATGTGTATTCTCAAAAACTCGAAAGACTTGTTAGAATATCTATCTTCAACTGAACTCGACAACTGCAACAGTGTCAAAAAATTTGATTTTTCTACCCTCTATACTACTCTTCCTCACGATAAAGTAAAGTCAGTACTCCGGGATTTAATACATCAGTCTTTCTGTACTAAAAAGGGTGAAAGAAGACATTCATATTCAGTGTTAGGTAAAGATGGGGCCTATTTTGTTAAACATCACAATTGTTTCACACAAAAAGTATACAGAGGAGGATGTCATCGCAATGCTGGAGTTCTTGATTGATAACATATTTGTAGAATTTGGAGGGCACGTTTTCCAGCAGACAATAGGGGTATCCTATGGGAACTAATTGTGAGCCAATTTTAGCAGATTTGTTTCTTTATGCGCATGAAGCCAGGTTCTAACAAGGCTCTAGTTCAGAAAAAAAGACAATAAGCTAGACAAGTCCTTTAATTTCAGCTACCGTTATATAGATGATGTTCTTTCATTGAGCAATCCTCAATTTAAGGATAACCTTCATCTTGTACACCCAAATGAACTCGAAGTTAAAGAGACCACTGATACACATCATCAACATCATACCTGGACCTTTACCTCTACATTGACAACTCCGGACGTCTAAAAACAATACTCGATGATTTCGACTTTCCGGCAATAATGAACTTCCCGTTTTTCCCACATCTCCGTCACAGGCCGTGTACATTTCACAACTCGTTTGCTATTGCCGTGCTTGTAGTTTGTACAGCGATTTTGTCAACAGAGCGAAATTACTGTCTCAAAAACTTAAACTTCAAGGGTATGTTCAGTCACTGTTGCAATTGTCACTGCAAAAGTTTTACGGTCGTCACCACGATTCTGCGGGTAGATCCAGAGTTTATTACCGGACTGACTAACACCGACTGTGACAAAACTGGACTTTCCACTGGCAGTGTGACGGGTGCCAAGCATGGAGCAGATCATGCTTACCCTCCCGGAGCACATGATGATATCTCAGTTTTTGTAGGGGTTCACACTGCTAGTGCTTATGTTATGTGGCGTTCTTGTTCATTTTTGTTTATTTGTTTTGTCTTTGTCATACTGTCTCAATTCGTGTTGAATATGAATTGCCGTGATTTTGGATTTATGGTTTTAGAATCCCCCCTTTCCTTGTTCTTGCTTCGGTATTCGTTTGCCGAAATATGTTGTTGCATGGTTCAAAGAATTTCGATGCAACATACACAAAACCATGTATTTCACTTTTAATCAACACATATTTAACATACCGTTTATAATTTATTTTAGCATTTATTTCCATCTATTGAAATGAAGCAGATAAATTTATATTCCACAAAGAGGTTTAAAATTAAAAGAGTAAATGGCAAATCCTACGGAATTGTTGTAGGGTAAACATGGGGAAGTTCGGACAGTTTTAAGTTGGTAACTTTTGCATATGGATACAATGAACTGGGAACCAGGCAGTTATGATGCACCAATCAAAATCGACAAAATAGACTTTTCCCACCTATTATAAGCATCAGGACACTCTTAATCTGTATTGGCTGGCTAAACGATGGCGATAAACCAGTGATAGCGCACATGGGGAAAATCGGACATCGTTGGGGAAATTCGGATACGGCATTGGGGAAATTCGGACACACATGGGGAAATGCGGACTTGAATAAAACAATGGTTAAGGTATAATTCAAACGCCAAATTCATCACATAAACATTGTTTTTTTTCCCTATTCTTCTATTTCTCTAATCGTTTGTAAAGGAATATGAACTTCAGGCTTCCCACCTTTGTGAATATCCGAAGCCAAAATGTTTGAAGAATGGGTTGAAAGAGACAGAACTTCCGTAAGCCAGTTCGACCTAAAGAATGTGACTGACCTTGTCACCAGCGGATCCAGCCTGCCAAACACGGAGGTTCGAATGCGAATCCCTAAATCTGTGCCAATTTTTTAAATTTTCCCGGCAAACTGTACCCACCCCAAGAACTCTCATTCCGGCCCCAATACATCATTGGTGTTTCGTTTTTGTCCTGTCTGGTTTAGTCGTGTAAAACTTTCTTTGCTCAAAAGTTATAGATGTATGCATATTTCATGTGTATGCCCATGTGAATGTTACATTTTTTCTACTATGTAAATTATCTGGCCTTATGATTCATTTTTTTCATGCTTTAACTCAGTTTGTTGGAGATAAGTAGACTCGTGTCGTGTCGCTGCTGTACTCAGTAACGTATGTACAACTTGTTCCATAGACCAACTGAACCTAATAACGCAATGGTGACACCAAACAAGACAAAACATGTGGAGTCAGGAATTCCACTTAAACGTTTCAACAAATGTCGAACAAAAACACGTTATTCAATTCATCGCTAGTCATATAGTCTTGTCCTAATAAATAACTTATAGAATGGAAACAAAGATGACGGATAGGAATGGAACCCATCTGATCTACTAAACTGAGGGAAGGGTCCAACTCTTGAAAATTAAATGCTTAACTATACCCCGCCGCAGCAGGTTTGCGCCCGTCCTAAGTCAGGAAATTTATTAAGCCTTTGTGTATCTGTTTTCTAGTTAGTTTACTTTATGTCTATAGACAAGACAAGACAAGTTTATTTCAACTTAGGCACAGTATACGTGCTACAAGAGGACAAATATATAAATATATACACATTGGTTACAGAACAAGGCACATACATACATATAAATAAACATAAATATATAAAAACAAATAAAAAAATAACTTTTATACATATTATACTATTTATGAAATTATTTTTTCAAACTGTCTCAAAAACATACACAATTTTGACAATACCATAACATGCGTCTAGGATGATGTTTATCTCGCTGAACTTGATTACTCTTTATTTAGGGGCCGACTCTGAACTGCCGTTGGATGTGGGGGTTTCCTCGCCGTTCATTGAAGATCTTTGGTGGTTTGGAGTTGTTATTACTCCCCTTTGGGTCGTTGTCTCTTTGACATATTCCCCGTTTCCCTTCTTTTTCTATTATTATCATGTTCTTATTTATGTATAATGGCAATAAAATTTTGATTTTGACTTAAAGTAAAATGCCGGTTCTTAAATTGATACTTTTTTGCGTCCATTGATATTTGAAACAATCGGCAAACGCCATACCGAAGAGTTAAAGTTCTGGAATCAATTTGTATCAAGTATGAATTGACATGTTTTTTTTTTCATTTTTTAGACAACCTTACAAAGGCGAAACAAATAAACAAATCAAAACAAATCTGAAGCAGTAGCAGTACTAATGTGAACCCTAAAAAACTTCAGGTATAATTAGATGCTCAGGAAGGTTAGACATGATCTGCTCCGCGCATGGGACCCGTCACATTGCAAATGGAAATTTCGATTTGTCATAGTAGGTTTTGGCAATTCGGTAAGAAATTCTGGATCTACTCAAAGATGTGAAATAGAAAGCACTGCAGTGACCCGTCAAATCGTAATTATGACCATAAAACTTCTGTAGTGACAATTGCAACAGTGATTGAATAAGTGACTGTTTTGTCCGAATTTACCCCACCGTCTGGATTTTCCCATGTATATACTATACATAATATTAACATTAAACAACAATGGTTTCAGAGTTTAAATAAAAAATAAACATTTCTTTTTAAAAGGGTAAAATCTACGTATAGTCTTGTATATTATTTTCCATGTATATCACACACGACGTATAGTCTTGTATATTATTTTCCATGTATATCACACACGAGAAGTGCATTAATGGAATAAACTCCATTCTGTACCAAGAAAATCGTAAAGATATAACACAGTCAAACATGCAAACACTATAGAAGCTATGGTTCAGTCAAGGGGTTGAAACCTTTTAGTTTGAATTTTAAAAGTAGACGATTGGAATCGTACTACACAAATGATTGTCTGGTCCTATTCAGTATTGTTTACTTTATTTAGTTCGTTTCGGAAATAATAATCTATTGATGCTGTAATTGCAGAGCCTTCATTTTTTCTGCATCTTATTTTTTCAATAGTTCTTTTTGTGCCCTTTCTTCCTTTTGTTGCTTCTTTTCATTTATAACAGTTTCATCAGTTAACAAACAGTGACATGTAGTTTTCTTTCGTCTATTTTTCTTTGTGTTCTGTATTGTTGGCCAAGAGGATCGTCATTTTTTCCCGTTTGCTTACTCAATATGATATTTTTGTTATCACTTGCGTTGTTGGGAGGGAGTGTAATAGGTAAATCTACAATACAGGATTCAGACAATTCATGTGTGTTAATAAACAAAGAGATGATTTCATCCCCCTCATGTTGTTCTTCTAGCAGAACATGCTGATCATCCAAAGCAATTTGTGAAAGAAGCTGAAGATTTATTTGTGGATCTACTCCTTCAAATATTGGGGCCTCTAACGTGTCAAGCTCATTGTTTGTTTTACTTGGTACCATCTGAACAGAGGATTTAGCAGGTGTATCATCTTGGGATAGAGATTCTACATTAGTAGCTGGATGAGAGACTGTGTGACTTACAAGTTATGGAGATGAAACATTATTTACTGAGACAGTCTCAATGTTTTCCTTGTTATCGGATGGAATAGATGGAAGTATAACTTCCTGAGGTATTGCATTTTGGTTGAACGGGTAAATGCCACATGCCTTGAAATCCTGCTTAATATTCTTTGACGAAAAAGCTTCATCATATGCCATTTTAAAAAGACGTGGCCACGTCTACTTCATAACAGTGTTGCCTGCGGCTTGGCCATAAATTCAGAGCATACTGCATTGTAACGCTTTTTCGAAGGTCCAAAACGGTGCGATCTAAAGGGCATAAAGCATTTGTTGTATGTGGCGGAAGTGCAAAGATATGAATGTTATGATTTTTTGCTGCTTCCAAGAGATCTATGGCTTCATGTGACATGTGCTGATCGACAATTAGCACTTGTGGCCGATCATTTCCAAAATTTGTAACAAAGATTTCATTGATCCATTTTACACAACCTGCTTCTTCTATCCATGCTTTGGACTAATATGTCCATAATGCATCTGTCGGTCCCTCGCCGTGGTTAAATCCGTTTAATGCCTTTTCTGTTTTGCCTTTAACAATGATAAGTGGTGGCATTTTGTAACAATCAGCATTATACACAGAAGTACAGTGACGCTTTCTCTTGAGGCAGATACAACACTTGGGACCGATTTAGCCCCTCTCCTAGCTACAACATTAACGGGACAGAGTTCCATCTGAACACCCGTTTCGTCCATGTTCAAGATATTTTGGGGACGCTCTTTTAAATTTAGGTTTTCTCATTATTTTTCCGAGGTCGTCAAAGTAATTCTTTATTGTGTTTGGATTCATATTTCTAGCCCGTAAGCTTGATAACTTTTCGGGCTTTCGCAAAGTCAGTTCTGGGTGTTTTTGTTTAAATCCGTACCACCATCCTTGTCCGGGAAACCCTTTGGAAAAAGGCGTTTTCAGTTTCATGGATTTTGCAAGTCGTGCGGCCCTTCCTATCAACTGCTGTCTTGACACACCGAAATCCTACATTTTGTGCTTTCTCAACTAATTTATCTTCAACATTTTTGGGAAAAACTGTCCTCCTTCCAGACGTACTCACTGACCGGTTTCTTCCAGAAACGTGATCTCCTAACGTGGACTTTTTAATACCGTAACTCTCAGCTGCCTTTCGAATGTTCATGCGTCCCGACTTTACTGCTTCAACTGCACTTTGAACCTCAGGTGTCTGTTTTCTAAAGATGCCCTTGTGGATTTCGGGCCACCCTAAGTAAAATAAAAAGTCATGTAAAGAGACATTCATATACCGGTAAAATATGAATAATGCTCTTTACTTGTATCTCTGTATTTTACTCGAGACCTAAGAGAATCAAAATTTTGATTTTTTTTTTTCATGCTGAAGTGTCATCTGGAATGGACAAGTTATCCGAGGCATGTTTTCTAAAGGTTCGAGCATTCTGGCACAAGAAATTGCACAACTAGGTATTGTTGTCAACAATTCTGTAAAGTTTGGCTGAATTCAGGCCCAAAATATGAGAAAATTTACACCCTAAAACTAATTTTGCCTAAATTGCAGGTCAGAAAGGGCCATGGCACAGTGTAAAACAAGACGTTTTTGTAAAACACGATGCCTCTCTTAGCAATCATGTCTGTAATACAAAACTGATGCTAAAATTGCAATATACACTAGAAATTATGGTTTAGTAGACATTTGGCCATTAGCTCTATTCACATATGGAATATCGAGCCTCTTGTAGTTGTAAATTTTGACCTTTTGACCTCTGTGATCTTGACCTTGAATAGCAAAATCTAGATTTTGACCCTTTGACCTCTGTGACCTTGACCTTTGATCTGACATAAGCGAAATTTGCCTTATGGTGTTCAGCTTTACATGATCAATGCACATACCAAATATGAATGGCTTATCACATCTGATTCAAAAGTTCTGACCCCGGTAAAGTTGGGGACAGACAGACAGACAGACAGACAGGATAAAAACAACATGCACCGATCTAAAGATCCGGAGGCATAAAAAAATCGAGCTTTCAGATAACACAATATGTATAGCTAAGCATTGTGAAGTTAGGTTGAAATCATAAAAAGAGAATTGGTAAACACAAATTTTGTGACAGACGGGAGGACGATATACGGCCAAGACAAAACACTTCATCTCCCCCCAAAGGGATGTAGACATAATTCCAACAATTCAAAACAACGGCAGTAGAATACCGAAGGAACAAAAGGGCGAAATTCACAAAAATCGAAGTCCAAAGACAGGGCAAAAACGAGAACACAGAAAACAACTGCGTTAGACACAAAAACAATGACGTTAGACAGATACAAAGCACAGAACCAGAAATTACAACATTCAGAACAAAGGCACTCACAGTGTGAACTCCAGTGAAACTGAGAGTGACATCAGGTGCTCCGGAAGGGTAAGCATGTCCTGCTCTGTTAACAGCACCCGTCACACTGTTAGTGATTCAATCCGGGTAAATGTAAAAGTCGGTAGTCAAATCCGGGAAGACTGATTTAGCCTTAATGAGGGAATGTGGGCTTATTGAGATATGGTCGAAAGAATTTTGAAAACAAATTAGGCATAAAAGCAAATGGGAATCAAAGGCTACATCGAGTGCAGTATGATACGACCGCAGCATGTCGACCACTAACATTTGAACAACTGCAAATTAAAGTGAATTACGACAGAGTAAAGAGCTTGAATTAGTAATAAGTTGGACACAATAAGAATCTTGAAACAGTAATTAGCTGTATACACACTGGGGAAAATAAAATGTAGCCCCTTAGATCATTTATCATATCATTGTTTCGAAATGGTAAGATCTACGACAAATATGTTGACATATTACTGAAAGCTTATATCAAGAGGGATTCAAAGAAAAAAATCCCATCAAAATCCGATGAAAAATAAAAATTCTAGGTAATCGGCCCATTTGCGACTTTGGTCCCGTTTGTCCCTCATAGCTCGGAAGAGAAAAAAATAAATAAAAACTATCTATTAACTTGAAGTGTACTATAGCATTTCCAACATCACACTCTTTTTCCAGGTTTTTAATTTCGAAAAACGAATAACCTAGATCGCTTCAAAATATATTAAATATTGTTCACCTCAGCTCATTACTGATGATAAAAAAGTGTTCCAATCCGTCGACTGAATGTATTATTTCTTTGTGTAATAAAAGAACCTCTTCGGAGCCAAAGAATTAAATCGAAAGTCCCATAACATAGGTTCAGTGGAATTTGTTTATAATTTGACGTATGTTGTTATCATAGCAACTTGCAGCCATCAGCATAGGTTCAGTGGACTTACGTATGTTGTTATCATAGCAACTTGCAGTCATAATTCCCTACGTCATTACAGGGGTTAGTACAGTATTCAGGAATCATTTGAATTATTTGACCTGCAAACCAGAAAATTTAAAAGACCATTTAATAAGTTGTACTAATTTGGATTTAATCAAATTATGTGGAAGGGTTGTATAAAGATTCGAAAAATCATAACCGTCAACGGACGAAACTGGTCTTTGAATAGATTGTAGTTTATCTAAAACTTCATTAGATTTTTTTACATTCCAAAAGTAATTTACACCAGAGTTTTGATCAGTTTTTTTCACACTATTTTATAATTTCATAACCAACTCCTTTTGACAAGTAAGTAAATAACGAAAATACCGAAGTTACTGTTAACGTATTTTCTGCATATGCCCATTTCGACAACTTATGTCTCATAAGTGCAGATAAAACCAAACTATTTGGAAGTCCATTAACCGACAACGTGTAAAAGTTGATAGAGAACAATTAACGAAAAGGATCTAAACAGAAAAGCCAAAATTCAGCTAAGGACAAAGCTATGCGTGAGGGAGATACTCCTTAGTTTAAAAAAAATCTGTAAAATTTAGATATTGCAAGTTTAAATAAAATCGGTTTTCGGGTCAGCGCCGAAGTACTGACTACTGGGTCGGTAAATACCCTCGGGGACTAACAGTCCACCAGCAGAGGCATCGGTCCAGTAGTAATAAATAACAAAAATACCGAAGTTTCTGTTAATTTATTTTCTGCATATGCGCATTTCGACAACTTATGCCTCATATCAGTGCAGATATAACCAAAATATTTGAAAGTACATTAACCGAAAACGTGTAAAAGCTGATAGAGAACACATAACCAAAAGGACTAGATAAATGGATGGATAAATTAGTGGTATAGAACACTTACTAGTTTCCAAAATAAAACTATGCTTGAAGGGAATTTTAGGGAGCTCAGCAAACAAGAACATAGTCGGCAAGGTGTTATCTTAAGGTGGAGCATTTCTGTATCCTTATTATGTTGTTGGGTTAACGTTTTTTCGCTCTAATTGGTACGTTTGAAAGTGTCTGATTTGTCCACTTCATTTTGTTGGACGTCGATATAGTATTTCTTTCACGCCATAGCAATGTTGTTGGAAGCATTGTCAACAGGTACAAGCACATTTTTTTTTACCAAAACCCTTCAATTTTGACTTGATCCTATTTACAGACAGTTTAGGAGATGACTCAATATTATTATCTTTATGAAAATCTGTTCTGTTGGTTGCCTTGGTAATAATTTTATCCTTAAAAAATTAAGAGCATGTCTGCCTGCACTTTCTCATTTGTACAATGCTTTACAATAATTCGTTATTGCGTCTTCAATTATATCAAAACATGCTTGCCAGTTTATTTTTGAAGGTGGGTGATATTTAGGCCTTTCTCTAAAGAATTGTCGATTTTTTTTTTATCTTCATTGATGTTAAGATACCCCGTTAATATATGTCCGCAATGGTCATAGCGATATGGCGACGTGGAACAGTATACAGTTATTTAATGCCTGTTCATGGAACAGTCATAATTATTATCCCAAGGTGCCCGGAGATGATTTAGGAACTGTTGTCCGAGGCCAAAGGCCGAGGGCAACAGTTCCTAAATCATCTCCAGGCACCGCGGGATAATAATTTGACTGTTCCATGAACAGGCATTAAATAACTGGTTTTATTAACTTATAGACTTTACAAAGAAAAAAATACTTCTTAGAAGAATTTCAATTGTGCAACTGGATCCATTTTTTTAATCATTGGTTTTTACATGTTTTAATTTCTCCATTAAAAGTCCTTACAAAAACTGAATATCATATTGTGTAACGTGTGAATCCTTTGGTGCCACAATCTGATTCAATGAAGTTATGCCGACATGAAGATCTGTATATTCAAGAGTGGTTATTTTAACTGTTCCAGTCACATAAACAAACAAATAGGTAAAGTTTCACTGAAATAATTCAAAACTTATTAAAAAGTCAGAAACTATAGGGCACAGAGCTGCAAGTAAAATAAGGGGAAGGACACAACATTCCACTCATATGACCAGTGAGGACTTAAAAAAGTCTTTTAATACCGCCTACACAAGAGAAGCAATCAGAAAGTAACAATTTCCTCACTTTTGTGTACCATTCCACTTTTTTGGCATTTGTTTTAACATTTTGAAAGAGATATCAATTTAATAATTTTTATCAAAACAAATTTAAAATAAAGTAACAAATAACAAGTAATCACACATTGGATTTCAATATGTCTTCATGACGGTCAATATGATTGACAAAATTCTGACAAGTGTCCCGCATTGAATGTCGGTACATCTTAATGATGGTGAATATGCACAACAGAATTATGAAAGTTGTATGTAGGCGATACAAATTTCCTTGAAGTTTGCATGGTTTGAAAGTGTTCATTTCTGAATACTTGATAAGCCTGAATGTGACATTGGGAAAACTTCATTGTTAGAAATATTACATGTGGTCTGCATACTATTACTTGTATTTGGTGATACTACATTGTCAAAAGCACTAATTGAAACGGGCTTGTTTTGAATGTTTTGAATTTCCTTAACCAAGTAGCTTTCTTGTGAAGACGTAAGTTAAAAAAAGTCAAAATTAGTAATATCTGCAAGTGGACATGACTGGACACTTTCATTCCCTTTACTACTGGTCGTGGCCGATTGGTTCCCGTTTTGGTCATTCTGTACAGCTGAACCTGAAAAACAGTGAAAATTTTAATACATTTTCTCTTATAAACATTGAAAATGTATGTACTTTTGTTTTATGCATGGACAGTGTTAGAATTTATATTTTGTAACGTGTTGCCGGATGGGCAAGTTCAGGGTTATTCCAAATTGCCCCATAATCATTTTTTTTCTGCTTTCAGTTTTCGTTCACCGTCATGACTGTTGCTTTCCCTTTTCTGTACTCAGAATTCCCATTTCATTTAGATCTCAACTTTTTGATTAATTCAGTAATATCTTGACAATAAATTCATACTACAATGTAAAGAGAAAAACTCACAAAATTTAAAATATATATTGTTGAAGGTCTCATGGTGACTTCAAGATGAAGAACAACAATAAAAGCTTTGTTCCATCGCTTGGTTTTACCATGTTTTTTTTTAGAGATTTTGTCTCATTTAATTTGCATTTACTACATATCCCTTCATTGTTAATATGTCCATGTTATTAAAACATGACTAATATTCTCTACCTGTTGTTGCTTCTGCAATGGTGAGAGCCATCTCCTGTCTTTTTTGCTCACTAGTTTTGGCATAGTGACGTAAACTGCTTTCCGACTTGTGACCGGAAACCGTCATTACATGTCTAGCTTCATAACAGTCATTTAAAATAGTGATTGACGTGGCCCTCAAACAATGATAAGTTCGTGACAACTTGCTTCAGTAGAAAGCTGTTTCATTTTATCACCAAGAGTGTTTTTGCCTATAGGTGAGTTGTCATACCAAACCGTAGCTTCAAAGTTGACCTTTGTCTTTGGACGTTGGAAGAAAGCATCACAATCTGGATGAAGAACTGATACATACTTCTTGAAAGATAGATACGGACAAAGAGTACTTCCAGTTTTCACGATCCTTCCACCTTGGCTTTCATTGTCTTCATTATCGACCCCTCTGTGATTTTTTGTAGCCATGTCTCTCATAGTCAAAGCTTTATTTAAAAACGAGAATACGTACATTTTAAGCAAAAAATACGTACATTTTAAGCAAAAAATAGTGAAAACAGTTAAAACTAGTAAATATGTAAAATATATACTATCAGTTAATAATCTCGGCTGCTAGGGTAGTTTTCTGGAAATCAGCATCACATGTAATAGAAGAGTAATTGAAAAAATGTTTCTGGTAGGTTTTTTTCATAAGAATTGGAGATTGATAGGCAAGTCCTTGTTGTCAAAATAGACGGGTACAAGCTTTTGAATATCTGGGTCCCGAAAAATGCCTGCAATATCAATAAGGTCAATTCCTTTATTGATAAATTTAATTTTTAAAAATTGTTTTACGTGTTCATCGGCTTCGTCGATTTTCGGGTAAAGTCGATGAAAGCAAAAAAGCATCGATAATTTTAGAACATTCAAAGAGTGGACTATTAACAGACATAGTATCACACTCCAAACTATAAAGTTGTGTAACATGATTTGAACAAAATTTAGTGAACAAGCCATGCCGCCAATTGTTTTTGAAAACAGTATATAGATCTTTAATATCTAAGAGGTTTTTACGTTTGTTTTTAATATTATAATCCACTCTTCGACCATGTGACCTGCGATGGCGTTATTTGGAGAAGAAATACCCATGATGTCAATAGAAGCGCACCGAGAAATGTTTCCCTGACCCATGATCAGACCTGGGGTCAATTTCATGTCAAAGTAATTAATTACATTTCAATTACATGAAAAATTCTTCAATTAAATTACAATTACCATTACTTCATTTTTGCAATGTAATTAATTAAATTACAATTACATTGGCAATGTAATTAATTACAATTCAATTACATTTGCCTGACAAACTATTTATGTAATAATGAATAGATGAACTACAATTAAAGTTTGTGACATTTATACAGTACATACAAAAAGTTTCAGAATATTGGTAACAGAAAAGATAAATGTCATTTCAGATATCATAACATTTAGTAATAATGGGATTGGTTTCCAATATGTTTTTTTTATTCTTGTGGGGGTGAATCAGAAAGATGTTGTAATTCAGAAGTATACTCTACATATAGAAAATATCTTATCTGTACACTATACATGTAGGTTGCAGTATATCCAATCAGCGGTCAGAGCGTAAAAATGCGTAATTTTTTAATTTTTGGCATCCCTGTATTGGGCCCCTGGAAAGTAAATGGAGACATATTTGATATCAATAAAAGCTACGGTGTCCAGACTTTCAACTGACAAGGAAACAGTAATTTGCGCCAAGCGCCGTTAAAATGGCGCACCCTTAACCATGCCTCAAAAACCGAATTTTCACAATGATAATTTCCGGATCTCAGTATCGTCCTTTCATCAACCGTCACCGGTTTCCTTCTTTACACACAAAGACAATGTCTGTTTCAAATGACAGAGAAAATAAACGACTAAAAGACAGAAGGAAGAGAAAGGGAGAGAAGGAAAAATTATCTCATCAAATTGCAAAAAACAAAAAAAAAAACAAAACAAAACAAGTCCGTGCGCATACTTTTTGGCTTGGTGACCCCTGCGCAGTGACCTCTGTGAACCCTGTCCTGATAACATATTTTTGTGGATTTTTTTTCCATACGCCACCCCCCTTTTTGGCTAATATTTAGAAAGCTGTGGCCGTGCATAGGATATGCACCAAGTTATTATTGTCTAATTGTGTCATTAAACTATTTATTCTACATATTCTAACATTTTAAATCTAAATTGGGTAATATTGTAAGAAATGCATGCTGGAATTATGTCTTAAATATTTGAAATCTTTGGATTACTTTGTAAAACGTTATTTTGATGAGGATTTTTGAGGGTACAAAAGACTAACAAAGTAAATAAATTCTTTTTTTTTTCATTTTCATAGAAGCATGCAGAATATTCAATTAATGTTTTACCTTATGTTGAAATAAAACATATATTGATATCTAGCAAGACACAAATAAGAAGGGAAACCAATTTACTTGGTTTTTGTGTAAAAAAAATGAAAATTATAACTAAACTGAGTCATTAACTAGTAAATGGGAAAATGTTAAGGTCATAGTATATCAATATAAACTGTTAGAAGTGTAAAAATTAATTATTACATTTATAAACATTCTAATGAAAAGTATGCTATTTATTTCAGGCGTGTTTACCTGTCAAATTAATTTTGCACTAATTATTGTAATAAAATTTTGTGTTATAACAACATGTATTGTTCTTGTAATTTGAAAATGCTGAAATAGCTAGGAGACACTCATTTATTGCCTGAAGTTGGGTGTAATTAGTATGTTGATTTGGACAAAAGGTTTAAAGTGTCAAGATCAAATACAATATATTAATGCCTTAGGCAGGGTTAACCTTAAATGACAGATAAAGATATCTCTCATTTCTTTCTGATATTTGAGTTCATATTTGTTTTTAATAAAAACACAATTAATTCTATTATTGCTTCAATAAGCAATATTATTTTATTATTTCACAATTTATTGAATTTACAATAAAGAACCAGAGTGTCTACATTTACAAGCGGTTTAAAATCCTATGAAGCAATTTAAAATCCTATCAAGTCTTGAAGGTAAAAAATATAATATATAATAGTCAGATTATTACAATCATTCTAAAACAAAAACTACTGTAACACCAGTTTATATTGTAATTGAAAGTAATTGAAATGTAATTCCAAATTACATTCAAAATATGCAATGTAATTCATTACTTTCGATTACATGTAATTGACTTTTTCTTCAATTACACATTACTTCAAATTACTTTGAAAAAATGTAATTAATTACAGCTAATTAAAATTACATTTTTAATTACCCCAGGTCTGCCCATGATGTTGTCATTTAACCCCAGTGGATAAGCTGTCTGTAGTTATTTTATCCAAGATAGTTCGCATTCTCTTCTAGATCTTACAAAATCTCTCTTTGTCCGACCAGGCGAATTTTTCTACAAGTTTTAGAGGTTGTATCTTGATATATCTTTTTATAATGATTAAAGATTGAACAGTGTTGGTATATATGGTAAACTTTTTTGGGAAACGAATACGATACGGATGCTCCTGAATACGTCGCTGTAATGGACGACCAGTTTCCCCTACGTACTGAATTCAACAGCCTGGTTTACTTCAGGTAATCAAATACACCAGGCTGGCTGTTTTTCATGAGATGTCAATGGGGAATTGGATGATAAATTTACTGTCATTGACATTTGATTTAACAGTGTTTTCATGGACGGACGAGGTGAGGACATGTGGCACATTTCCTAGCGTCGTACTTTTGGATTTTAGAAGATCCACGATACGATTGCTTCTGTTAAAAAGTGATGCTGTTGTGTATTTAGATTTTGTAAAGAGTGGCATTTTTTAGATATTTTCAACGGAGTGAGCCTAATTATCGGATTTAGTGCTGAAGGTGGTAGATTAGTCAAATTAGAATGTGAAGGCGCAATCGTGGATTTAACGTAGCGTTTTCAGAAGACCTACACAATCATGCAAAATCCGTTATGGACAAAGCAAATACTTTGTTCCCGAAAAAGGAACTTTTTTCTGATGCTATGTTGCAACAATATAATGCGTGTAAAAGGACTTTTCTGTACCTTGAAATTGTACGTTCTCGATAATCACGTGATATCTTATAATTGTAACAAGTGTATAAAACGTTTCATGTGATTCTCTTTTCAAACATCGTTGAGAATCAAAACGTATTTGTCATTCAGACAATGAAAACAAGATCAGCAACTCAAACACAGATTTGTAATGATTATCTAAATGTAATATGAAGGCTAACAGGAAACATCTGCAATGGCTGAAAATAACAATTACATGCTACAATCTGCCAGGGAACTACGAAGCAAAAACACAAATACAACAAAGGACAAACATAAACAACGATAGGAACTCGGGACAGCCGGACTTGGTAGCGGTACGATAAAAGCAAGCGGTAGGGTTAAACCGGTTCATAGACACCCAAACCCCCCTTTATCTGTCCCGTTTCCCTATAATATAATAAACATACGAAAAAAAAAAAAAACAAATACAGGTAGACTACTAACTCCATCACCACAATCTTGAAAGGAGACAAAATGGCAATACGTAATTTTGAAAGATGGGTCTAGGGGTGCTCGCCGCTAACCGACCGGCTATCTCATGGAGCCTAGTCTGCTGGTAAAACACTGTCTCACTACGGAAGGAAAAACAGACTCAAAACATCCCGTAGGGTTTGGTTAAGAATCAACATAATTTCAGTAGACATTGGCAGTATCAGTGAGAGGCCAGTATGTGTATAAAGTTTTCATGTCATTTTATCTCAAAGCTAATTTAGCAGATGCAAGGAGAGTATCTTGTCGATATCCCCTATTACGTAAAGAATATAAGTTGCGTCCCAGCATTTCTGGATTTATAATCAATTTCTGGCATTTATTAACAAGATTTTCGTAAAAACAAGGATTAGAAATGCACTAAGTAATAAACTGCTTGCGAGTAACTCCATATTTAGATATCAAATAACTAAATACCGAAGTTCCTGTGAATTTACTTTCTGCATATGCGCATTTCGACAATTTATGTCTCAT
>MJUU01015647.1:7718-25197 GCA_002080025.1 Modiolus philippinarum | reverse complement strand
GAAGACCAGAAACTCAAAGATGTTTAAAAACTGATAGAGAACAAATAACCAATATGATCTAAATGTAAAGCCAAAATCAGCTAAGGACAGAGCTTTGCATGAGGGAGATACTCCTTAGTTTTCAACAAAATTTCCAAAAATTTAGATATTGTAAGGTTCCAAATATAATCGGTTTTCGGGTCAGCACCGAAGTACTGACTACTGGGCTGGTGAATACCCTCGGGGACTAACAGTCCACCAGCAGTGGCATCGACCCAGTGGTAACAAATAACTAAATACCAAATGTTCATATCTAATACAAAACCTTCTTAAACGTATTCAACAACTTATGAAATCTGTAACCGTGTTGTAAAAAGTTGGCTGTGATAGTAAGTTTACGTTCATTAAAAACAAACTCGTGCGAATCGTACCAATTGAGAAATATTCACCCCGTAGGATGGTGCTTGAGGAAAGTCGCCCTCAAGGAATGGGAAATTAGTAATTAGTGAAATCAAAATCACCACTTTATCATATATTTTAGCTTTTATTTTACCCGAGTCAATAATGATAGTTAGATCCAGAAAAGGCCAGTATTTGGAATCATTGTTAGCTTTATGTAATTTCAGTTGTTGCAGGTAAATGATGTCTACTTGGTCTAAAAAACGGGGATTATTAATAGTAAGGATATCTTCAATATACCTGCTGTTATCATTGAAAATAGAAATAAGTTTATCACTGTTTTGCATGTTTCCATTTTAAAGGTTTTTTCATGAAGTCTCGTTCGTAACAGAACAGAAAAAGCTCTGTAATCAGAGGTGCACAATTTGTACCCATGTGAAAACCTATGACCTGTTGATAAATAGTGTTGCCAAAACGAACAAAAAAGTTCTCCAGCAAAAGATTGAGTGCATTAATCATATCATCACATGTCCAGGAACAATGATTATTGTAGGTAATATTGGAGAAGAATCCTTGCTTTTTTGTTGAACAAATGAATCGTAGGCCTGAAAATTCAAAAGACCATTTAAGAAGTTGTCCCAATTTAGATTTGATCAACTTATGTGGAAGGGTTGTATAAAGTATAGAAAATCATAACTGTTGATAAATGAAACTGGTCTTTCAATTGATTGTAGTTCATCTAAAACTTCAATAGAATTTTTTACACTCCAAAAGTAATTTACACCAGTTTTTTCACACTATTTAATAACCAACTCCGTTAAACAAGTAAGTGAACTAGTTAAATGGATGGATAAATTAGTAGTAGAACACTTACTAGATGCCGAAATTAAACGATGTTTGATTGATTGATTGATTAGTTAGAGTTTAACGTCAAATAAGCAATATTTCAGCAATATCAGGACGAGAACAAGTTCATCAATTAAAAAAAATGTAAGTAAAACAAGAAAGAAATGAAGGAGGGACAACCGGGGCAACGACTTTTGATTGCCACTGGAAAAGGGGAGAAATTGGTAGGGGCAGAAAATTTAGCCTTCTATACGACACCCAATGCGTCTGCTCTCTTTAAAGAAAAATAGAAGGGGTCTTTATACTGCATGGAGCGTGTCTGGCTTTCCGTATTATAACCTGACTACCCCGCAAAGACAGGGCATTCCCCTATCCACCACCTGGGGACGCGCCCGGTAGCTCTGTAGCCAAAGCAACTGAGAACCGATTCAGGTGCCGGGAAACGATGTTTGAAAGGATTTTTGTGAAGCTTAGGAACCCAGCACATGGTAGGTAAGGTGTTATCTTTAGGTGGAACTTTAAGCATATCTGTATCCTTATAATATTGTTGGATTAATGTTTTTTCGTCCCAATTGGTACGTTTGAAAGTGTCTGACTTGTCCACTTCGTTTTTGTGATTAATGTTAGGACATCTTTACTTAGATGGTCTTTGGACAGCTTCGGTTTACACCCTAAGATATGTCATAAGACAGTTCTTAGATGGTTCTAATGTTCTTCCTAAGATATGTCCTAGGACAAACTGAGGATTCTTTCGATGACACGGTCTTTACAAGCATAACATATGAAAGAGAAGAAGACACAGAAACCATTACCAAATCATTCATCAGATCTAAACTCAGCATAAACAAAAATACAACCTTCGTCTCTGTGCACCGCTTCGGAAAAAGAGGGCAAAAGAATAATTGGCCAATTTCGTTTGTTTAAAAGACAAGGAAGCTCTAATGAATAATGGATTCAAGTTAAAAGGAACTAAATATCAAATAAAAGAACAGTAACTTAGAAAATAGAGCAGAAACGTAAGTATTTATATTCCGTGTTGAAACAAGCTAAGGGGGAGAAAAAGAAAGCCACAATTATCAAAGACAAACTATTCATTGAGGGAGAATTGTACGAATTGTACTTGCCGAATACCACCGGTGTCTTTGAGAGTGAAGAAATTGAGGGGAAAACTTATAACGTTAATGCGAGGTATAACACGGATGTGTAACAAAGTTCGTCTTTACATGTATCTAAACAGGAAATATCGTTCATTCTATTGAACAAGAACCTTCATCTGGTAAGGAAAGACCACCAAAAAATTTTCTGCATAGCAGTCCACCGATTGCACCAAGGGGACGAAGAAGGCCAAGAAACAATACCGGTAATGCAAATGATCGCAATAAATATCAATAAACTTTTATTAGGGATAGAATGATGAACAGTTAAATAAGTAAACCGGATAAATATCCCTTTCTATTCTTTTTCATATAATTGTCCATCACACACACGGAACATGTCCAATGTCTCAAAGAAACCTCTTGTTTCACATTATTGTGACTGAGGGTTGCATCGTTATTTACTGCCGATTCCACCGAGGGGACGAAGCAGGCCAAGAAACAATAATTCCAATGCTCGCAATAAATATCAATAAACTTTTGTTAGGGATAGAATGATGAACAGTTAAATAAGTAAACCGGATATATATCCCTTTCTATTCTTTTTCATATAATTGTCCATCACACATACGGAACATGTCCAATGTCTCAAAGAAACCTCTTGTTTCACACTATTGTGACTGAGGGTTGCATTGTTATTTTCTTAAATTCTGCATACCACTGTATTTCAAAGGTTGTTCAGAGTAAACTTGTCTTGTCTTGTCTACACTTTATACTTACACTTCCACATAATTTGATTAGATCCAAATTGGGACAGCTTATTAAATGGTCTTTTAAATTTTCTGGCCTGCAGTTCATTTGTTCTAACAAAAAGCAAGGATTCTTCTCTAATATTACTTACAATAATTATAGTTCTTGGACATGTGATATGATTAATGCATTCAATCTTTTACTGGACAACATATTAGTTCGTTTGTGAACAGATCATTGGTATTCCCATCGGTACAAATTGTGCACCTCTCTTTGCAGATCTTTTGCTGTTCTGTCGCGAAAAAACTTCAAAACGGGACCATACAAAGACTATTTTCAATGATGATAGCAGGTATATTGATGATATCCTTACTATTGACAATACCCAGTTTTTTTTATTATGTATACATCAATTACTCACAAGAACTAAAATTAAATAAAGCTAACAATGATTCCAAATACTGCCCTTTTCTGAATCTTACTATCATCATTGACTCTGGTAAAATGAAAACTAAAATATATGATTAAAGGGATGATTTTGATTTCACTGGATATTACCAATTTCCCTTTTCTTAAAGAAGAGATTTCTCTATGCGGTGTAAATTTCTCAGCTGGTCCGATTTGCACGCGTTTGTTCTACTCTTGACGATTTTAATGAAAGTCTTACTACTGGTATCACAGTCAAACAGGGCCACAGATTTCATAAGTTGTTGAAAACATTTAAGAAGTTTTATAACAGATATGAACATTTGATATCTAAATATGGCGTTACTCGCAAACCAAGGGCATTTCTTATCTTAGTTTATTTGGAAAATTTGTTCAAAAACGCCAGAAACTGATAAAAAAGCAAGAAAAACTGGGACGTAACTTACATTTTTACGTAATAGGGGATATCGATAAGATATTCTGCTTGCATTCGTTATATTAGCTTTGAGATCTAGTGACATGACAATTTTACACACATACTGGCCTCTCACTGATACTGCCGATGTCTTCTGAAATATATGACGATTCTTGACCAAACCATTCGGGAAGTTTTGATTTTGATTTTTCTTCCATAGTGTGACAGTGTTTTACCAGCAGACAAAGCTCCTTGGGCTAGCCGGAAGATAAGCGCTGAGCACTCCTTGATCCTACTTACCAACTTACGCGTATTGTCATTTTTTTCTCCTTTCAAGATTGTGGTCGTGGAGTTGGTAGTCTGCCTGTTTTGGGCTTTATTTGTATGTTTATTACAATATAGGAAAACGGGACAGAGAAAAAGGGGGGCTTTGGTACATACTGTTTGCTTTTGCTGGAGCCGGTACCAAGTCCGGCTGTCACCAGTTCCTATTGTTTTTGTCTTATTTGTGTTTTTCATGTGTAGTTCCCTACCAGATTGTAGCATGTTATTGTAATTTTCAGCCATTGTAGATGTTTCCTGTTATGCCTTTTTATTTCATTATGAATGCTAGGTCTCAGATGATGCAACTTCAGAATTATCTTTCCGCTGGCAATAATGAGCACTCCTTCTGATGCGCCGTAGCTGATTTCTTGTAAAAATATTGACTTTACCGTATTTATTTCTCATTTACAACAAAATTGTATTTTTGCTTGAGATATCAAAGAAAAACTCAATCGATTTGCACAGTTTATTAAACAACTAATCAAAATGTGCATAAATAAATAAATCCTATCTCTGAAATGCCTTATACCTGCAATATCTGCACCTCATTTCTCTTTGATCTCTAATAAATACTGCATATAGAAATATAATACAATACTGACTGTGTACATTAGAATCACATAAGAAGGGAATACAAATATATATAATTGAGCACGTTTATTGGATCACAGAAATTTTTGCTTGCATACATTTTATATGTTTATTTAATATTAATTTGATGCTGTAAAGATATACAATTCTCTCACTTTCGAGACAGAACATTCTTTACCAAGTTCAAAAATAAATTAAGCATGATATATTCGAACTTAATATAGTTTATATATCTGAGTTATTTTAATTTGAAATTTAATTTGATTTTAAAATATTTTTGGAAAAAGGGCGGTGACTGGAGGCTGAATATACTTTAATGCTATATTGAGCCTTGTTAGTAAATATAATTAAAATCTTACATAAAATGCATTTTATAAACATTTCATAATTATTGCACAATTCTGATAAAATCGTAAAATTAGATATGCATACACATGTTAGAGTATATAAAGTAAGGGCAACACGTTTTATCTTGTACAATAAATAACTTAAACACTAGTTATTTTGGTATTCAAAAACTTTTGGATCCAATCTAATGTATCAGAAAAACACATTTGATTTTTTTTATAATAGTATGATAATGTCATCTTTTTAAATATTCAAACAAAGTAAATTATTAAAAATCACCAAAGACAGACAATGGTATATGTGCTGAACTCCAAAACAACCAAAATAGACTAGTGTTTTTAAAATATTTATTCAACATGTTTTAATACTGATCATTACTGCAAATAGAGAATTTTTCACAGCATTCATGTTCTGAAAAATCAAAATTCATCAAAAATACAAATAAATAGCACCATAATTTGTATTTTAATCTATAGCTTCCGTTGGCCAGTTGAGCTGTCGTACAAGGCCTCCTTTTGGTTTCGCATACTTTCCATATTTTTCTAATGCATGTATTTTTGATGTAGATCTCCACCCAACTGTCTGTGATGTAGTTTTTGGAAACGGTTTAGGAGATGGTTCTACTTTGATATATTCTTCAATTGGTGTTACAGGTCGAATTTGTAAAATGTTGGCAGGTTGGGTCTTTTCTTTCTTGGGAATTTCATCTTTTACCAACTGAAAAAGACAATGTCTCACAAAAGGTAAAAATGATACCAACAATAATGTTTTTATATAGAACGATTATGTTAACAAATTTGATATAGCAAGTATCGCCTTCAGTAATTTACTCCACGAACCAATTAAAATATCGTCTTCCAAAGTCAAGTATTTGAGGTCAATGTCCTTCCCCAAGTCCTTTGTGGGGAAAGGATATGGACCTCAAACACTTGACTTGCCGCGAAGATGTTAAAATATTTGAAGTAACGTTTTACCAATAATGCATCAGTTTCTGAAAATGGTAGCAATTTTTAGATAACATGATAAAAAATTAAATAACAGCTATATGTTGTGCAAGCAAAGTAAAAACAACGAAAGCCCTATACGGTTTCTTCTTAAGACATTACATGAAGTTTTGGCCAAATGAGATTAATCTCTATTTCTTTATTTTATCGCCACTGAACATGTACATTACAATAATAAGTAAATAAATAGATAAATAAAAAATATAACTTAAGGTGGTGCGCCCCGTTATGTTTGTGAAACACTCATGCTGCCTAAACTAACAAACAAATATACAATACCTATAACCGATTCGAGTTTAGCTTAATGGTATATCATGTCGGTTTCACAAAGAATCAATATAAAAGAAAATTATCAATACTAAACTTTAGGACAATATATTTGTACAAAGTGATACAATTCCAGGTCTGTTGTGTGATATATTTAAACTGCTTATTTACTTTAGAGGAGTCGAACAAATGATGAATGAACATATTAACAAGGTGTAAAAGAACTTACACAAGGATTCGTTTTAGAACACCGAGATTCGGCACTGGAAGTACTTAATCAATTACAATGTATGGTTACTGTAAATTGGCTTGAATATAAGTTCACACAGCATGAAAATGGAACAGCATTTTTATATGATATGATATGAGTATCTCCCTCATGCAAAGCTCTGACCTTAGTAGATTTTGGCTTTACATTTAGATCACTTTGGTTATTTGTTCTCTGTCAGTTTCTAAACATTTTTGATTCTATGGTCTTCCAAACATTTAGATTTTATCTGCACTGATGAGACATAATTTGTCGAAATGCGCATATGCAGAAAGTAAATTCACAGTAACTTCGGTATTTAGTTATTTTTTAAAAATGTTTTCTGCATCGAGATCATTGCATAGTTTAACTTATTGTGTACCAGGTGACACTGCGACGGCATGGATGGTCCATGGTGCCAGCGGATGCTCACTCTTCAGGAGTACCTGACCCTACTCCCCTACTCCTCTTTGTATGGAGTTTTCGTTCGTGATTTGATAAACTATGATCTTTATCCAACTATTCATTATATTACACTGTCTCGATATTTCAGCTAGCTCCATTTGTTTTATCGTTATCTATCATATTTTTTTAGCCTTTAATGTTGGGATTTTTTTTCATCGGTCTGTTGCTTTTATTATTTTTTTTTTCGTTTCTCCTGTTTTCATGCGGGCAAATATACCATAGTTAACTCTCACATTCTACTAAGTGATAAGGAGTGACAAAAGAGTGTGTCAATATCGTACAAACAAAGCCAATAAGATTCATAAAACGTGATGTTAATGATGATGATATTCATTCACAAGTAGATAACCGTTATTGTCAAAGAATGGATGCTGCTTCTGAAGAAAAAAATACGGGTTTGACCATTATTTCCTTCAGCATATATCAATTGATTTTGCGAATGCATTGAATATTCTCCATAACGGATACACTATCATAACAAAGCTCATTGTTGAAGGCCTCATGGTGACTTCAAGATGAAGAACAACAACGAAAACGCTGCTCCATTGCAATGGTTTGCCATGTTTGTAGAGACTTTGTATCATGTGCATTTATTCCGTATCCCTTCATTGCATATATTAAATGCATTTTCGTACTTCTACATGAAAGAGTTAATCACTGAAGATGCCACTTCAATGCAATTTTACAATTTTTGTAGGTTATTGTTAAAATTCGTTGTATAGCACCTCAAGAAACAAATTAAACTAACTGCCAATTTTGAAGGGCAAATGAAGTTTCTACATTCGCAACAAAAACGGTTAGGTTCTCGTGCCGACATTTGAGCATACTTTGAAAATTGACCAAAATCAACATTGTTACTTCAAGGTGAAGAACAACATTGAAAGCGTTGTTCCATTTGCCTAATCTTACCATGTTTTTATAGGCATTTTGTCCCATGTATATTTACTCCATATCCCTTTGTTTATAGAATGAAAATTTTTGGCTAAATGACCATACTTCTTTGAAAGCCACATAACATTGTTGTGTGTTGGCAGAAATAATAAATAATCTACAAAATATTTTGATTATTACTTTAAATGAACAAAGGATCAAATAAGATTAAGTTTAATGTAATATTATAAACGTATTTATTTTTGAACTGCTCAAGGATAATTTAATATTGGGGAGATCGATTGTAACTTCAACATGCAATTAATCATATCAAGGTATGCTTAAATTAAAGTTTCATGAATTGGTTTTCTAAATTTAGGTAAATCGTTTTATACTAATAGAGGTTGGTGAACATAACAAAATAGTCTCTAAAGGTACAAATATGATATGATCTTTAAACTTATCTAAATTAACTATATATATACGGGAATACTCGTGTGTGAAGTTGATTACAAGATTACTTAAAATGAATTGGCAAATTTTCTATCAGTAGGAAAGGTCGAATTTGAGAAAAGAAGTTCTATAAAAACAAATTTCTCACACCTTATTTCAAATGCTATTAAGATATTATTGTACAGTATATTAAAAGAAGAAGGTATTTATACATAGTAAGGTAGTTATGTGTATGTAATGAAGAAAAATTCAACGCTATTTTTTCCGTTTTGAGTAATAAATATGTTACTATATACATAAGATTTATGCATAAACACCCAATGAGACTCTACAGAATTAAATGCAGGACTTTTCGAGACGGCAGCTCTTTCGTGTTTCGAGACAGAACAGTTTCCGGAAAGTTCCCAGAAAAGGGGTAAACTGATACCATAATCATTCTTGTCGTGTTCATGCATTCGCTTAATGGGGTTCCCCTTCATACGGGGCCTTTTTGGTGTAAATGAGAATCGTATCGGTAACTCGAAAGATCCGTATTATATATTTTATATTTGTCATAAAGGTGCACCTTAAATTTATGACAACTGTACACATTTTAATTTCAGCAAAGTAAATAAATAAAGCGATATGGATTAAATGTACATGAGACAAAATCTGTACAAATACATTGTAAGATCTGCTAGAAATGACTAATAAAGTTTTATTCATCAATAAATATTATGTGTCCAGATTTTATTCAAGATCAGCCACTCAATAAACTAAAACAAATTTTAAATCCAAATTTAAAACTTTTGTCAGCAGTAGCAGACTTTTTAAAGCAATGTACAGATTTGCGAAAAAAAAGTCCACGTTGGCCAGAGTTGCTCGATATATATCTGTATTTGCATGTCATTTGTTTTTTGTAAAAACATATGTTTGTATGTCTTGTATGTTCTGTAATTGTATTTGCTTGGCCCCTATGGGTGTAAATTTGCAAATAAATATATATTAAGCAAATGGAACAACGCTTTTTATCGTTGTTCTTCATTTAAACTGGGTCTTATATTAGTCCCAGATTTAAATGGGTATGAGTTATCATTTTGATGATACCTAAGTTTTTATAGGAGTTCACAATGCTAGTGCTTTAGTTGTGTGGCGTTCTTGTTCATTTTTCTCTATTTGTTTTGTCTTTGTCATACCGTCTCAATTTGTGTTGGATGTGAATTGCCGTGAATTTTAAAATTGTTCTTTCCTCGTTCTTGCTTCGGTATTCGTTTGCCGATGTATATTAAAGTCCTACAGGCGAAGAATTTCATTATTTTTACTTTTAAGATATTTCAGGCAACTTTGACACTTGAAATCCTATTGAACAAATACATTACGGTTGTAGCGGGTTGAAGATGCTGTTCGAAATCCCAGATTTATCTACTTAGCATTAAATAAAGCACCGTTACATAAATACTTTTATGGGTATACATTATCGCCTAACTATATATATATATATTTATTTAATATATAGGATTATACATATCATAAATTCCTTTTATATCCAACACTAGAGATTTTGACAAGCTCTCAATCTTTTGTACAAATAAAAAGTGGGCGAATTTTGAATATAATTTGTATATGGTCACAGTAAAATTCGTTTTAGAGTATTTTAAAATTTTGAATATCGCCAATATCAACATTCGTACACTCGTCTCAAGCAATTTTAAATTGATTACTTTTAAATTTACAATAAATAGGGGAAATGTTCAATTACGTGTGTCTCAAATTATCTCGCAAAGGATAGGTAGATTTTGTGGTTATTGTCAAAAAAGCAATCATTGCATGAATAAACGGCACAATTATGGTATGGCATGGTATGGCATAGTTGTGTAAATATTCAAAATTATTGATATTTAATCTATAAAATTTGTATTTAATTCATAAGACGAAACTGAAAAGAATAAGACTAAATGGAGTATTTTTCGATTTTAACAGGCGTACATAAATCAATTTTAACGTCTGCTTAATAGTTGCATATTTTACCGCCTATCTGTATGAAATATTTATGCATAAAATGTACCGTAGCCATATCTAGTTATGCTAAATACGAGCAACGTAAAATCATTTTACATGCATGAAAATCTGCTTTAGGTGTGAAAATGATAAAGTATGGATATGCATATCATTATCCTATAATTGAAACAAATTTTAAATGCTTTAAAGAGAACGGACGCGAAATTTTGCAACCTGAATGAATTTATAATTGTTTGACATGTGCCTTTGATAGCAATATTTTGGCAACATCTAAATGAGAGATCAAGTATCAGTCGTCTCTCTCATCAAATTCATAATTCTTTAAATGAACCAAAGGCTTTAGACTAAATAGGACTTCCAGCTATTAACGATAACATACATGTATTTACATTGCGTATCGACTCCCTATAAAAGTGGAAATAGCAAGAACGAACAATTGCTGGAGAACCATATTTGATAACAACATACCGAAATTGCTTTGAATTTAATTTTTACATTTGACCATTTCGACAACTTAAATCTCTTCAGTTCAGATAAAGTCAAAACATTTCGAAATCCGTAAACCCAAATGTATTTAAAAGCTGACAGTACAAATTACTAAAACGACTTCTATCTAAAACATATGGATGATCGGTATAGAGTTGTGAAGATATATTTACCTCTTCATAAGGAGTTTGCAGAAATCCCCAACTGTTTGGCCAATGTTTTGAAGCGGATTCTTCATGGTGGACATGATCTTTCCTGAAAAATTTACATCACAGGAAAATAATAAAACTCAAAGCACATTTGTACTGGTTTATCATTGACTACTTGGTTCTATGTGTATAGAATGAAAAGTCGCTGGAGAAAAACAATGTAGAGACGCTTTAAGTTGGTATTTGTGCGGACAGACACTTACAAATGTTTGAACAAATTTCGAATTATTATTTGGAGAGGTCTATAGAGTTGTTATAACTTTGCTCAGTCTCATATTCAATGGTACATTTTGAGCAACAAAATAATTTTATTCAAAATCAACTTGTAGAGCCAACCATTCAGTAGGGAAACTAGCAGGACTACAAAATACCTACAAAACTTTGTAATGTTGTTCTGCACTCTACATCTCACTATTAGATGAGATATTAAAAACTGATATATCGCTTAGAAGCAAAATTTTAAAAAATCTAGGAACAGAATCCAGCAAGACATCAATGCCTAGAGATGGAATTTCAAAATTTCATGTAATTTTGCCTGATGATATCCTTGATCGTTCCACTTCTGGGTTAATAAATGGTCATACCTATAGTGTTTGATAATTTTGCACCTCATGAAATCTATAACAGGGATTTTGGAGAATAAAAAGGGCTCTAGGCTCCGGGCTCCAACATTTTTCGAGTAATAGACTCCGCTCCAACACAAGGGCTCCTGGCTCTAACACTGGGGCTCCGGGCTCCAATCAATGAGCTACGGGCTTCACATGCATGGACTTAGGGCTCCACATACATGGGCTCTGGGATCTAACAAAGCTTAGAGTCCGTTTTATTACCCCAGGGGATTGATAGACATATAGACGAATTAACTTCTAAACTTAAAACTGAAATATCACTAACTGGCAATGCCCAATGTTGAAACGTTCTTAGAGATTTCAAAATGAATAACAGCAACAGAGACATATACATATTCGGTACTGAACTTATCTTAGGATATGATGGATAAGTTGGATGTGTTGTTGCATAGTTTCAGTACAAAGTACATTTAACTCTGCAAATCACCATTGCATGTCATTTGGTACAATACCATATTGTTTAAGAATGTTTCTATCGTGTAGTTAACGAGTGAAATGAATTATTAACAAAGCACTTAACAAAACGTAGAAAATCATAGAGACCACACGCACATTTTCATTGATTAACTTGAAACAATACTTTGGTAAAAAATAATCAAAAATAGAGATTTTCGTGTTGATTATATAAATATAACTTCTTTAACCCCATTTACTTAAAACACAATGGTTCATAATCAAACAGATAAAAAGTTGTGAAAAACTTCAAATACCTTGCGTGTTGTCAAACGATGTTTGTTTTGAGCTATACAAAATGACAGGCAAGATTATATACATGCACTTTGTGTATACATGTAGCCATGGCATGTTATACTATCTTGAATGGGGGTAATAGCAAAATTACCAAACAGAATTGTCAAAGAGCCAAAGTCCGAGAGACTATAGACAAAGTTGGTGCAAAAATGCCGGTAAAATTGTCAACCGCATTGATCCTAACTTGGTACAGGTATTAAAAAAGAAATGAAGGGTTAACCAACTGGAAAAGGGTATGAACAGAAAGTGTTTCCGCTTCCTCTCTCTAATTCTCTCAAAAACTCTCTTCATTCTTAATTTTTCCTGCATTGGTTCTTTCAGACTTTACCTTTCCCCCGCCATTATTGTTAATCCTGATGGGCCAGTTAATATTAAATGGGATCTAAGAAAATTGAAGCTTTTAATGTACTGTATGGGTAAATTTGAGAGAGAAACATCGAAAACCTTCCTAATTTCAAACTTTAATCAAACATCACCAAACTACCAAAGAATCCTACAACAAACGTTGACCAGACATTGGTATTTTACGGGTATCCTTAACTACAATACTTTCTATCCGGCTTCATATACAAATTGTCTAGTTGTGCAATACTAGAAATAATACATGTATATGGAAAATCACGATTCACTGGACCTACTTAACATTGTGGTTGGTGTCCAAAGTTATATTATTTGGAAAAATTAATTTTCAACTTAATATCGACATTTGTTGGCAACATAGTTCAACATCCCAAATGTTCTAGCTCATAAAATGCAGATATTGTTATAATTTCTGTCTCATTATATTATTTCCAGTAAAAAAAATTAAAGATGAAAAATATGAGGTGAAAGTCCGTAAAATTGCCAATATCAGCAGCAACTATATAGTTGGTAAATTTCAATGCTTTTGAAAACCATGTTTTTTTCTGAGTGGTACAAATAATGTACAAGCTATATTGGAGTGGTTGAAATTTCAAGTGATGTTTACCACTTTAGTTTTGTCATCATTTCTGTTTGTCAAGTTTTTCTATCAATTACAAAAGATATACACACTTCTGCACATTTCTGATGTAACTCTATCCGAAAAATAGAGATATCAAGATACGGATCACCCTCGTTATGACAAAAACATCACATTCTTACCCAATTGATGTAACTTTATCCCTTTAAAGATCTAAATCAGAAGTTTACTATCAGAACAAATGAAAGAAAAGACTCGTGCACGTTATCTAATTAAATGTAATTGAATCAATTAAATACCATATTGACTTACCAAATTTGATCCTGAGCGACAAAGTTGCATTTTGCGACAGCCCGTCCAGTGGGAGGCTGGTTCGTCTTGGCCGCAGCGGCCATTATTCCATGCGAACAGTAATTATTTCAACAATATATCTTATTATACTATCAATTTGAATTATTTAAAACCAGTTACAATGGTTATAACGGAAGTGTAGTTTTTTATTATTCCGGTTGACTGAGAAGCGTCATGACGACTCGAATATAAAATGTGGTAATTGTGTATCGCACCTTGGATACACGTCACTCAGGTGTGCGATAAATAGGTAAAACATAGGTACATACAATAAAAAGGATTTTATCAGTTTAAATCACTCTCTCTTTTTACCTAATAATCTATAATCTACTTTTCACAAAAACAACAGTAAGAAATGTTTGATTAGGGCTTTGCACAATTGATCTAATGCGTTTTGCAATAAGGAAACATTTAAAATGATCTATATATAATGACAATAAAGATTACTTTAAAATATTACTAATTAACATTACGTATTAAATCTGTTATAGGCATATTCAATTTGTAATCACTCAAAGATTGAAAGTCATACATATATTTTTTTTATTTCCTTAGAAAAATGTAATGAAATTCTTAAATTTCAGCAAACATGAAGTTTGAAATTAAGACGATGCGCACGGATTTGGGTACCGTTTATAACGTTAAACTGCGAAAATGAGGTCCACATTGGCCAATTTTACTTCATTAAATATAACGAATCTTCTTATTATATGTTGTAAACAATTTGTGAATTTGTATGTCAGTGTTTATTTTATATTTTTGCTTTAACCCGTTAGGCTTTAGATTTGTGCAAATAAAATAAAGTTAAAAAGTATGAATATATAGTAACTTGAACGTCGCGTATTTTGTTTACCGCTAAGTACTATTCTGCAATTTGAGACAGTCATGGTATTCTGTTGCTTCATTAGCTATTTCGTCTTTGTTGTTATTAGAGGTCCGATCTTTTCATCATATAATCCAAATTTTGATATAGTTCAACGTTGTGTTATAATCAAAAGTTGCAACAAATGAATGTTAGAACGTGCCATTTCCAACCGAAAGTGTACAAATTCTTTCATGAATCTGGCCATATAAGGTCAGCCCTGAGAGTATTGGAGACTGTCATTAAAATACTACAAGACATTCATGGCAAGTGTAAGGTGGAGACATTATTACTTTAAATGTGTATATTAATAAATGGTCCATAAACTAAACATTTCATTATAAACAGTTTAAACATAATATTTCGGGATAAATTTACACTTAACGCACATAAAATGGTGGGGAAAACATTTTTGAGAATAACTTGATGAAATACGACATAAAACAACTTCACACTTCAGACTATATAATTAATATATTATTGTGTCGTGAATATGCTTCACTCTTTAGATTAAAGTATTAAAACAAATAGCAACGAAAACATTAAAATAGTTTGTGAACATTTATTACAACCTGTTCAATATTTCTGCCCGTAATTTAACATACATACAAGCTATGCTGAAAGTAATTGCTCATCCCAACTGAACTGCGTGATGGTGAAATATGAAAACAAAATGATGTCGTTGCTTCAGTTGTCTTGTATCAGATGTCGCCAAAACACACTCTGACGGTTTGGCTTATTGTTTCTGGAAACGGTTTTGAATAGAATTAGTATTTTGGATGCATTTACATCTCAGCCGCGCCAAATATTAATAATCAAGTAAAAAAAAAACAAAAAAAAAAAAAAAAAAAAANNAAAAAAAGAAAGAAAAAACAAAACGCGCATAGATAATATAGAGAGATACGTCATAGGTAAATAAAGCTTAACTAACGTGGTCAAAATGTTTTGTAATAAGTGTTACTAAGAAAATAATAAACATCAAGCTTTAAAATTCTATTGTTTCGTTCTGAGTAATCTAGGCATCGTCGTGTTTTGACTCGAATTCTTGTGGCTTGATTCTTCCGTGTTCGGCGTATCTTTATTAACTCATAATAAGAACAAATAAAGACAAAAGTTGTTCAAAAGGAATCCCACGAAGAGACAAAAGTTGATAAATATGCATCATTGGTTATGTACAATAAGTTGTCAATATTGCATCATAACTAGTCAACAATGAAAGGATATAA
Organism: Modiolus philippinarum; assembly: GCA_002080025.1. NCBI lineage: Eukaryota > Metazoa > Mollusca > Bivalvia > Mytilida > Modiolidae > Modiolus > Modiolus philippinarum. Next base: position 9,268 of record MJUU01015647.1, on the reverse strand, counting down.
AGTAAATGCACACAAGACAACGGCTCTACAAATACACAATAGAACCAAGCAATTGATAAACGCTCTGCTTACTGTTCTTCATCTTGTGGTTACCATGATGCCTTCAACAATGAGCTTTACTTATACCTCATAGTAAGTTCAACGCGGCCCCTAGCAACGGTTTGAGCAGATTCCATTGCTGATTGTCCTACACCGCTACATCCATGTTTATTTTGGCCAAGAATGCCGGCTTGTCAACAAATATAAAATTAACTGGCAAAGTTCTCTTACAATCATAACTAGTATCTGTATTTTGATAAAGTATCGACTATTTTATAACGATGGTAAAGAAGTATCAGAAAATATTGGAATAATTTCAGTGGATACAACTATAACTATATGAAAAGAAGATACATTATCAAGTTATTTGATTAAATTAACAGAATTAGTCCGATTCATTACAGCCTTGAAAATAGAACTCCCAAGCACCAATAAATTCAATGCAGATGTAATTAAAATGAAGTTTTATTGTCCGTCACATTTTCGTCATATCGTCAATATCTCTGATCAATGTATTTGTTTCATTGCACCACCAAAGTAAATATTGACAATTATGTTGCTGGGTACAATGAATAGACTAAATTGATTGCATAAATAAAGTGTTAGAAATGTCTATAAATTATTGATACACATAACCATATATCTCTAACGTAAGGAAATGAATGTGGAGGATAATGGGAGCCATATTCTATTCGTCTGCAATGAAAACATCACTGTTCTGTTTGCAAAAGATTTTTTTGCAGATTTTAAATGCTATGGCTTGCTTAAATTATGGTCGTAGTAAGGTAGAATGTCGATTTCAGCTTTAATCATATACGACAGAATACTGTCTTAAATATAGGAATGCGATGAAAAATGCACGACAAAATATCTTTAAATATCATAAGTCCGGTTATACTCTGGGGTGTTGTCCCTCATCACCGATGAAAGTTTAAGTTTTAGCGCATATCACTGAGGATTACCCTAGACATCAACTATCCAAACAGGAAACACTGAAGAAACAAAAATACGTTTACTGATCAATGACGAGACATAAGTTTTTTACGAAAGGATATGGAGTAAATGAACACGAGGCAATAACACATATGTTAACTCCAACTGCAATTGATTTTAATGAGCTGTATGGCCATTTCTGAAATTAGTTCCTCATCAGCAGCACTAGAACCCAAACATAGAAAATACACAATTTCAAAAAATGTCCCAAGATGCATAAAAACAAACGAAATCCGAATAATCAGTAGTTTCAAATTAAGCTAAGGACAAAACTACGATGGAGGGAGCTAAACCTTAGGTTTTAGAATTTACATAAATTTTGATAAAAGTTATAAACTTAGTTGTCGTTTTTGTATCGTAATTACTTTCTCTATATCAACTGTCGATAAAAATGCATGAAAAAGTTTGGGCATAATTTTCAGATGTTACGAATATAAATATATAAAATGCAGGTAATAAAAGATCATCGAACAGAATTGTCCTTAGCTGAAACCCAAAGGGCAAAAAGACAAAGAAGG
>MJUU01015646.1:87094-106000 GCA_002080025.1 Modiolus philippinarum | reverse complement strand
CCGTTCCAAAACAAGTGTCGTACATCCCGCGTTCAAAATGTACCCCATTTACGAGATAAAGGCTACTGATATAAATACAACTTTATGATCTCTTGGTGGCGGTGACTTTAAAATTGTTGCCAATACTTTTAAATATTGACCCAAAAATGCAATTTTCTTAACCGGAAAACGTTTTTTGGTATCTTTGTTCAATGAAATGAAATCAGTAGAAAAGGTATTTATTGAAAGCCGCATCGAATTTCCTTACTGGAAAATGCAAAAGATAGATTGATACGTTCCTCGTTTCCAAACCAAGCCGTTTAAAGGTACATGGTCGGTATGTAGGTTTTTGCTAGTCTGTAAATCCTGATAGAGCACCCAATCTCAGCAAAAGTGATTGTATGATTGTGTTTTTATAAATAGATAATATGAGTATTATTTGAAAATAAGGTGATGAATTATCATATAATACCTCTTTTAATTAAATCTTTTGCCACTTCTTTTCCTATTCCATTATTAGCACCAGTTATGATAGCAGTTTTTCCGTCTAGTCTGTATTTGCCTTTATACTTTGCTCCATACAGGTAATTTCTCAAACACGCTACTGCTGTTACTGTAAAAAATTTAAAAAAAACAAATAAAATCTTTTTGCAATTTCAAATTAAGAAAATATCTATCGTGAAAAATCAGCTTCTTTCCTTACGTTGTTAAGAATCAGCATAAGCATACTGTGGTGTTCCTTCAGTTGTAAATCTTCTGAGTCATATTCATTGTAACTGATTGATATATTAATCGTAACTGATTGATATATTAATCGTAACACCGACTTTATATGATGGTATAACCCCTTTTTTGGACTTGGGACTTTGATGATGATTCAAGGGATATGGAGTAAATGCAAATGAGACAAAATCTCTGCAAATACATGGTAAAAACAAGCAATGGAACAACGCTTTTATTGTTGTTCTTCATCCTGAAGTCTCCATGAGGCCTTCAACAATGAGTTTCGCTCAAACCTCACAGTAAGTTCAAGACGGCACCTAGCATCGGTTTGAGCGGAATTCATTGTTAGATGTCGAGCAACGCTACATCCATGTTTTTTTTACGTTTTTGACCTTATTTTGGGCGTACTTTGGATTTGACCACTTCAGTCATGAATTCCACAGACTCAAAAAAAAAGTCTTAGCATTTTGGACTTGTACTTCAAATTAAAAAACAAATTTAAAAAAGGACTATGGACTTCTGCTCAAAAACATAATTTTTTATGAAAAGGCGGAAAACATATACATTCACATAAAAAATGGTTTTTCAAAATTTTCAAAAATTGTTGATTCCTTCCTATATATATTTTGCAGACCAGTAACATGGATATAAATTTACTGTTTTTATGTAATTTGGGCACTTTACTATTTTGAATAAATCAATTTTACCTTCAAAAAGACCCTTGTGTGTAAATAAAACGTCAGTTTCAAGAAATGGAAGTTCTTGTATTGTATGGATGGTTTATATACAATTCAAATATATATACAAAATAAAATTTGTATAGAAGTAAGTGAGAACCGAACCGTCAGTCAAAAGAACGAACAATCCATGGACAAAGGCAACATCGGGAACCCTAAGAAACAAGGACACCACTTGAGTACGGGACAAAAAAGAAAAATTGAAGACACACATACAGATGAACACCACGGACCCAATAAAAACCATTGGTGAGATCAGGTGTACCGGCTTTCATCACAGTCCTGGCTTTCATTTAATTTTTATATTTTTGCGCATTTCTACCTTTTAATTGTTGCTTACTATACCATTATCATTTTGTTGATACATGTTAATTTGTTGCTATTGCACAACATATATATTTTTATATCTTCATATAAAATTCCTTATTACTTGTTAATATTTCATATACCTCACTTGTTATTAGACTAGCACACTGGATTGCCTTCCACTATAGAAGCAAAAGAAGTGGCTGACAACGGAAAGAAAGACAAATTCATAAACGGGAAAGAATTTACTTATTAGCATTGATACCTATATTTGAGAGATTTTATAGACCCAGTGAAACGAGTTAATCATGACTAATACTTAATCTATATGATCATACCCTATACATCCTTCCACTCAAATGAGATACAAGAAAAACACTTCCGCATATGTATTGTTTATTAAGCTGACTTAAACTATACAAAGTTTGACAATATGAAATGAAGACTAGAACGCAAGTATTATCAAGCTAAAATCAGTGTAGCTTCCTTCTCCGAAAATTGAGTTCAAGTACATAATGCATTTTCTCACCATCAATATAAATTAACTTACCGAAGAAAGCCAGGACTGTGATGAAAGCCGTAAAAGCCATGTTACTATCCGTTACTTATAGATCCTGTGATAGTTGAGTACTGTCTTTAATAAACCTTCAATTGTTTCCTTTGTTGCTATCACAGTCAAATATAAGATATTTTAACTAGGATACAAATAATACACTTAATTTGAAAACAAAAGCTAGATGTAATGGCGATTATTAAATTAATATAAGTAAAATTTTCCGGTTAAATACATGTACTTATAATAATTGCATTTTGATTAGGTTATATGGTTTGATGTTGCTTTAAACTGCATAAAATGTACATTTTATTAAATGACTAGCTCTCTGGAAGGAAAATGAATTTACGATTCCAGAAGCAATATAAGTATGTACTATTTTACTCAATCTAAGAACAGTTTGTTTTTCGTTGATAAACACTTGCCGATTACCATCTATTTCAGGTCTGACGTGCTACTACTTCCTGTTTGCCGATACTTTAATGTTTGACTATAAAACACTATAGACTAGAAATTTTCGTCACATTAGCGGAAAATTTATTATATATGAACAGAAGCTATATAACGATAAGTAATAATGTGTAAGCCTATGTTTCATTTATAATCCGATTAAACTTATTTTGCTTTCACTCAATAAACCAAAATAATGCAATTCATTTACTACCACAACTAAAAGTATCGTGGGCAACTGCACCACATATGAATAGCATTTTCCAACATGTCACACATTCAGGAGGATACACTGTCAGAACTTAAAACCAATTTTTTGCTAAAATATACATTTTCATCCAGCTGCAGATCAAATATCAAATCTTCACAGTAAAAAGCATCAAAATAAATTTATATTAAAAATACTGTCAGTTAAGAAAAAAATAAAAAGGAAGAATGCATTTACACCAGGATTACATCAAAACATTATGAAAGCAGTTGTACTGAAAACTGTGATGAAACTTCCTCAGCTATAGTGGGTTATATATTTAAACATTTAAGAAAAGGTAAAAAGTAAAAGACTGCATGATATACCTGTTAAATCAGTTACAAAATACAACTACATATTATAAAGCTTCTTATGAAATATGAAATCATCTACACTTATATATTTAAGCTAAGAAAACGGTGATTAAAATTTCTCAACTATGGATGGAATTAAAAAAATCAAAGGATCAACAAACAGGACGTGGTAGCACGAAGAGATCTTAAAATTGCCGACCAGTCACCATTAATTAATAGATGTATGTGCAAGACCGACAATTGGTTTGGGTATTATAAATTGCAACTTAATAAAACACCCAGGTATAACATTCTGAAATAATTCGTCCAACGAATAAACCCAATGCAATATAAGCACAAGAGTAAATAAACAAGAGGAAAGGTTTGTTTTTTGTAAAGTCAGATCCAGAGGGAGAATTCCGGGATTTGGAACCCTTCTTTTTTGTCGAATATTTTTTTTTTAAATTCGTGTAGAAATTGATAAAAAGGGACAAAAAAGTGTCTGGAACCCTAAATACGGCGGTGATGGGTTCTGAACAGATTTGACAATATAAATGGCACACCACCGTTCCACAAACATCATTCTCATACATTAAAAGTTGACAGCAATAAGCACATTACTGCTATTTTTGCCATTTTGAAGTTGCCATACAAAAACAAGGGATTCCTGGGAATAAAAAAAGATAGTGTTGAAAAGGCATTCACTGAAAAAACTTGGTCTTCCATATGATGTCATCTTTGCATATCAAATAGCGCTGTAGGTGTTAATCAAAGTCAGTGAAATATGAAAAGAAAGCCTGAGAAGAATTTTAGACTATTTTTCGACTTACATAAAATAAAAAGGATAATAGGAAACATCTACAATGGGCGAAAAATACAGCTACATGCCACAATGTACCAAGGTACTACACAAGAAAAAACTAATAAAAGACAAAAGCAAAGGTAAAACGATAGGAACTCGGGACAGCCGAACTTGGGACCAGGTAGCAAAAGCCAGCATTAGGGTTAAACCGGTTTATGGGTACCCAAAACCTGCTCTGTCTCTGTCACGTTGCATACATATATTTGTTAAAAAATATCAATTATTGTGAAATCTCAAAGGAGCTACATGAAAGAATAGTATCATTTTCAATAATTAATAATTTTTACAGAAGTGGTTCCTGTTGTTACTTTAAAGAGTAATTTGTAATTCATCAAAAAAGCTTCTTCAAAATAAAGATAAAAAACTGTCCCAGTCCTTTAATTTCGGCTTCCGTTATATTTCATCTCTAAACAACTCTCGCTTGTTTTGGTTATCTATCTGAAAGAGCTCGTAATTAAGGATACTACAGATACTTCCACATCGGCCTCATTCCTTGACCTTCATCTTGAAATTGACATTAGAGGTACACTACAAACTAAGCTGTATGATAAAAGCGATGACTTCAATTTTCCAATAGTCAACTTCCCTTTTCTTTGTAGCAACATTCCAAAAGCGCCAGCATATGGAGTTTCCTTCTACCAACTCATTTTCTACTCAAGGGCCTGTGATCGATACAGTGACTATCTTGATAGAGCTCGGTTGTAAATAGGCTACTTGAGCAAGGGTATGTTACCCAAAGCTTGAATTCATCACTACAGAAGTTTAACGGTCAACATCACGATCTTGTTTACCGCTATGGGATATCTGTTTCCCAGATGACAAGATTTTTTTTCCTGTTCCGAATTTGACTTTACTACCGAATTGACATGTTCAACACGGCGGGTGTCTTAGAAGAAGCAGGAAATGCTTCCTGATCTCACCCATTGTTTTTTTTTGGACACGTGTTGTTCATTTTTGTATGTGTGTGTTTCATTTTTCTTTCTGTGCAGTGCTCATGTTATGTCTTTGTATCATTGTTTTTCGATGTTGCCATTGTCCTTGGATTGTTCGTTTTAGACTGATTATCGGTTCTTACTTACTTTGTAATTTACATAACATTAACTAAAGGTAAAAAAGGAACTATATATAAAGATGAGAAAGGTAACACTAATGAGTATTTTCATCTTGGAAATATTAGCCTAAGCAATTTTTTGCGTTACTTTTTGTATCAAGTTTTTAACGTTTTAATATTTAGTATTTCCTCGAAGGGCGTGTTTTATTTGGCTCTCCAAAATCTCTCTGGAAGATCTTCTGAAAAAAACATTTATACAAAAATATAAGATCTACAGAATGGGGGTCCAAAAAAGGAAGGGTGAAAATTTATAGAAGAGTATACTAAACAAATATAGAAGATCATATTGAAAATGTTCAGAATTGTTGATATCCAACTTGAAAAAAATAGACTAAGAACATTAAAGTTATTTTAATATTTATCGAACAGTAAATACTAACAATTCAAAAGACTATTGTGTGTATGATTTTAAAGATCATGACTTAGATGTTAAATAGACGTTAATTATTAGAAAAGGGCAATTAAAGGGATGAATGTATGGTTCATATTAGAATCAAGTCTTTCATTCTTATCACTGTTGATATTAGACAAACACTCGGGGTTGGCTTTTTTGTAAAACGACAATTAACAGAAAGAGAGACAAGTTCATAAATGGAAAAGAATTAAGTTTTTAGTTAAGATACCTTTTTAAACCCATAAAAGTTAGTTTTACATCTATATGATTAATACATCCTTCCACTCAAATAAGTTGCAATTACAAACACTTCCGCAAAGGTATTGTTGCTTCAATTCACTTACACTACACTACACTGCTCACAATACACAAATATGAAATGACCACTTGAACGTATCTCGTGTCACGTATGAAGCTATATCAAGCTAAAATCAGTATACTCGCTTCCCACAGCTAAAATTTTGCCTTTTTACAGTTCATGGAAAGGAGTGAAAATGCATTTTCACACTATTAATGCAACTATAAATTTACATATTGAAAAAAGCCAGGACTGTAATGGTATACGCTATGTTGCTGTCTGTCATTTCGATCCTGTGACAGATATTTGATGTCTTAGATAAACCTTATTTTTTCATATGGTACAATCAGTCAAATTTCGGACTTTTTAACAAGGATACAAATAATACACTAAATTTGAGTGAAATTTTCTGCTCAAATACATGTACATGTACTTATTTCAGTTTGATTAAGTTACAGTTAGGGTTTAATGTTGCTTTAAACTGCATAAAATGCATATTCCATTTGGACATGCTTACCCTTCCGGAGCACCTGATGTCACTCAGTTTCACTGGAGTTCAAACTGTGAGTGCCTTTGTTTTGAATGTTGTAATTTCTGTTTCTGTGGTTTGTATCTGTCTAACGTCATTGTTTTTGTGTCTAACGTCATTGTTTTCTGTGTTCTCGTTTTTGCCCTGTTTTTGGACTTCGATTTTTGCAAATTGCACTCCTTTGTTCTTTCGGTATTCTACTGCCGTTGTTTGCTAAATCTTACCATGTATTTATAGGGATTTTGTCCCATGTACATTTACTCCATATCCCTTTATTTGATCATATATTACACAGATGGAAAACGAATTTAGGACGCCTGAAATAATATGAATGTACTATTTGACGCGGTGCTAGAAAAATTTGCTTTTCGTTGATATTTTTCCTAGCTCTTGCTGATTGTCATCTTTTAAATACATTTTTTCAGGTCTGGCGTGCTATTACTTCCTGTTTACCGATACTTCGATGTTTAACTATAATCCACAACAGACAAGAAATTTTCGTCACATAAGGGGAAAATATTTAAATTTGAACAGAAGTTCTATATGACAAGATTTAATTTGCAAACAAATGTTTGATTAGTAAACCGATTAAACTTATTATATGCTTTCACCTAATAAACGAAAACAAAGCAATGTACTGAAAACCACAACTAAAAGAATAGCGTTTCCTCACATGACACATGACACACTTCAGTATGGTGTCCTGAAAGAACTGAAAATCACTTGCTAAGATATACACCAGCAGACCAAATACAAATACCAATTCTTCTTTTCTGTCAAAAACATCAAGAAAACTTTTATGAAAAAAAGGAAGAAGAACAATACACCGGGAAATGGCTAACACAATACAATTTCAACTGCACATTATCAAACAACAAATCAACAATTTGAAACCAATTTTTCTTATAGGAGCCAAGAAAACTGTGATGAAATTTTCTCAGCAATAGTGGGTTATGTTAAACATCAAAGAATAGGTAAACAGTAAGTGGTAGGATGATAGACATGTTAAATGGTTTTTTTCATTATGAATGTTCTGACCAAATATGATATAATTCACACTGACACAAGACAAGAAAATCTGTGATACAAATTTCTCATCTATAAGCGGTACTAGTTGAAAATCCACGTATCAACAAATAAAGTGGCAAAAAAAGTCAGGAGCAATTAGAGTGAGAGACCAGCAGCCCTTTTCACAAAAAATCTTACGACAAATTTTAATCGTAAGTCTAAATGAAATGATACAGACTTACGATTATTTTTTATCGTAAGGCTTTTTGTGAAAAGAACTGCTAAAAGGGAAATCCATTGAACGTACGACAATTCCGAGTGCACATAAACGAAGTTTGATGATGCATCAAATATGAAGTGCTAGCACGAGAGACCTAAAATTGCTAACAATAAGGAATCAAGGGATATGGAGCAAATGCATATGAGACAAAGTCTCTACGAATACATATAGTAGCAAAACAAAGCAATGGAACAACACTTTTATTGTTGTTCTTCATCTTAGTTACAAGTAATCATTAATTCATAGAAGCATTTATGGACAAGAGTAACAAATCGGCTGTGTATGATTAATATCACTTCATAAAACACTTAGGAATAACATTTTGAAATAATTCAGCAGATGAGTAAACCGAATGCAATATTAGTACAAGTGCAAGTAAAAGTTTTCACAGTAATTTGCATGAGTTTACTTTGATCTCTTGAGGCAAAAATTTCGAATATTTTTTTACTGCCCGAATATGAGAAAAGTATCTTAGGCCATGCCTTCTTTGTCAATCAGCGCATCAATGTACTCAAAGAAATATATATCAGTAAAAACGTAGGATAGTACAAATTCTTTTACTAATTAATAATAAATTACCCGATTTCTTGATTTTCATTTTTCAAGATTTGTTCTATCGAATGATTTAGTTAATTACGGATAAAAATAATAATAAAAATTTTGTTTCTGATACTTCAAATGTTGTCTCCAATAATAGACTCGCCTACAAGTGGACTCGTCCGTTATTGTCGACAATATTTTTCGTAACAAAAACAAAACTTACATTGCTCTTTATTTATTAACAAGAAGAAGTAAGGATTTTATAAATGCGATTCAAGAGGGCGAACAATAATGTAGTTTGGAACCCTGCATACGGCGGTGTTGTACTCTAAAAACAGATTTGCCTATATTTGGTACACCATATTTACACACAATAAATTTTCGTACATTTGAAGTTGACAGATATAAAAGCATTAGTGCCATGTCTATAATCAAGTTGCCAAACAAAAACGGGGAATCCATGAGAATTATGGGGATATTGTCGAAAACGCATTTAAAAAAAAAACAAAGTTTTCCATATTATTTCATATACCAAACAGCACCGTCCTAGTGTTAATCAAAGTCAGTGAAATATTGAAAGCAAACATAACAAGTACTTTAACCATACATATTTTTATTGAAAAATATCAGAAATATAATTTATGTGAAATCTCAAAGGAGCTACATGACAGAAAAAAAAATCATTTTCAAGAATTTATAATTTATCGATATAGAAATTTACAGTAGTGATTTCTGTCGTTACTTTAAAGAGTAATTTGTAATTTACATTACAGTAATTAACTGTTGAAAAGTCACAATATGTAAGATAAGAAATTTGGTACAACTAATGAGTATTTTCACCTTTAAAGTCTCATCAAAATAATTTTTTGGAGTTACTTATAGGCATCCATTTCAATGTTTTGGTATTTGGTTCTCGCAGACATACACCGTCAAGGATGTGTTTTATTTGGCTCTTCCAGACCTATCTGAACGATCTTCTGGAGAGGGATGCAAAGAAATATAGAAATAAAGGCATGAAACGAACAGGAAGGATAAATATTTACAAAAAATATAGAAAATCGTTTTGAAAAAAAAATCATACCATGAACATTGATGTTGCTTTGATATTTATCGAGCAGTATATACTGATAATTCGAAAGGTTATTGTGTGATCATGACTTAGATGTTAAATAGACGTTAATTATTAGAAAAGTGCAATTCAAGTGATGAATGTATGGTTCATATTAAAATCAAGTCTGTCATGCTTATCATTAAAGAAGCAAAGATAACAGGAAACACTTACAATGGCCGAACATTACAATCACATGCAACAATCCACCAGGGAACTGCACACGAAAAACAATAAAATGACAAATGACAAACATAAACAACGATAGGAACTCGGGATAGCAGGACTTGGTACCGGCACTAGTGACAGCTAGCGGTAGGGTTAAACTTATCACTCTTGATATTAGACAAGCGCTCTGGGTTGGCTTTTTGCCTAACGACATGGGTAATTACACGGGCACCACAGCTTTCTAATAGCCCGGAGTCCATGTATGTTGATCTCGGAGCCTAGTAAGTGAAGAAGCTTCCGGTAGTACATTCTGAGCAGGCAGTAACACGACCGTTCTGTTTTGTGAAAAGAGTCATATCCATGAGAAAAAAGGCAAATGTCATAATTTTAAATTACGAAACATCAATTACAAATGATTCACGTCAGGAAATGTCGGCTTGTTATATGTTAACACAAAATGTGTGCAGTTTAAGATATTCGGCATTCCCAGTAAACTTAATTACTCTCTTAGAAAAAAGGGTGTTGAACTTGTAATCAGCAAAACCAAAGTTTACAATAAAAACAAAAACTATACAGTGAAGACAATTCATATACCCGTATTATGTCACCATTTTAACTGGTCATTTTAACCTCCATTAATTTAATACCAGGAGGACTTGAATGGGGTCGTGGGAAAACTTTTAAAAATGACCCTTTCCCATCTTAATGTTGTAGAGGCTTGAGTCGATGAATGGTTTACATATATTTATCCATTATATCATTACTAACCGATTTAAAAACAACGGCAGTAGAATACCTAATGAACAAAGCACAAAATTGCATAAAACAAAGTCCGGAGACAAGGCAAAAGCAAGAACACCTAGAGGACACCAAAGACACTACTCACCACAAGACACCCAAACACTACAAATACAACAATCAAAACTAAAGCACTAACAGTGTGAACTCTCAAAAGACAAATTGACATCAGGTGCCGAAGAAGGGTAAGCTTATACTGTCCTGCATACAGCACCCGTCTCAAACTTGTTTAGCTTCACTTAACCAGAGGCTCCAAGGAGCCTGTATCGCTCACCTGGCTTTCAGTTGCCACAATCAAGATAACATTGTAAGTTATACAGTTGATCTTCAGTTTCTCAACCTTTCGTAGCTCAAACACCTCCAATATCTTGAACTGTTTTTAAAGTCTGATCATGTTTTACTATATTTCTTTGTTGGGTTTTTTTTTGACAAAAACGTTCTTGCTAAGGACCACTTTCGACACCAGTTTTGAAGTCGAGATGTCATTTTGTAAATGACTGTCAACAAACAATTTTCAAGATCGGTTTTGAAGTCACAACATCAATATCTACTTGGAAATCAAATTTCATTGAAATCGGACAATTTTGAATTTCCTGCCTTTTTTGGCGGCCATTTCAAAAATGGCGGTCAACGAACAATTTTTAATATCGGTTTTGAAGTCACAACATCAATATCTATTTGGAAACCAAATTTCATTGAAATCGGTCAATGTTGAATTTTCCCGCCTTTTTTGGCGGCCTTTTTTAAAATGGCGGTCAACGAACAATTTTCAACACCGGTTTTGAAGTCGCAACATCAATATCTATTTGGAAACCAAATTTCATTGAAATCGGACAATGTTAAATTTTCCCGCCTTTTTTGGCGGCCTTTTTGAAAATGGCGGGTCAACGAACAATTTTTAAAATCGGTTTTGAAGTCGCAACATCAATATCTATTTGGAAACCAAATTTCATTGAAATCGGACAATGTTGAATTTTCCCGCCTTTTTTGGCGGCCTGTTTTAAAATAGCGGTCAACAAACAATTTTCAGCACCGATTTTGAAGTCGCAACATCAATATCTATTAGGAAACCAAATTTCATTGAAATCGGACAATGTTGAATTTTCCCGCTTTTTTTTGGCGGCCATTTTGAAAATAGCGGTCAACAAACAATTTTCAACACCGGTCTTGAAGTCACAACATCAATATCTATTAGGAAACCAAGTTTCATTGAAATCGGACAATGTTGAATTTTCCCGCCTTTTTTGGCGGCCTTTTTGAAAATGGCGGTCAGCGAACAATTTTCAACACCGGTTTGAAGTCGCAACATCAATATCTATTTGGAAACCAAATTTCATTGAAATCGGACAATGTTAAATTTTCCCGCCTTTTTGAAAATGGTGGTCACGGAACAATTTTCAATATCTGTTTTGAAGTCGCCACAGCATGGCAAACATTTCATCAATTTACACTTAACCTTCATCTTCTATAGCTCAAACACCTCCAATATCTTGAACTGTTTTTAAAGTCTGATCATGTTTTACTATATTTCTTTGTTGGGCTTTTTTTGACAAAAAACGTTCTTGCTAAGGACCACTTTCGACACCAGTTTTGAAGTCAAGATGTCATTTTGTAAATGACTGTCAACAAACAATTTTCAACGTCGGTTTGGAAGTCACAACATCAATATCTACTTGGAAATCAAATTTCATTGAAATCGGACAATGTTGAATTTCCTGCCTTTTTTGGCGACGAACAATTTTTAAAATCGGTTTTGAAGTCACAACATCAATATCTATTTGGAAACCAAATTTCATTGAAATCGGACAATGTTGAATTTTCCCGCCTTTTTTGGCGGCCTTTTTTAAAATGGCGGTCAACGAACAATTTTCAACACCGGTTTTGAAGTCGCAACATCAATATCTATTTGGAAACCAAATTTCATCGAAATCGGACATGTTGAATTTTCCCGCCTTTTTTGGCGGCCATTTTGAAAATGGTGGTCAAGGAACAATTTTCAACATCTGTTTTGAAGTCGCCATAGCATGGTAAACATTTCATCAATTTACACTTAACCTTCATCTTCTATAGTTTTGGAAATAATAGATGAAAAATAAGAAAATTTTAAAAATTCGGTGAAAAAAGGGCAATAACTCCTAAAAGGGTTTATGGATTTTCTTCAAAATTTTAGGGTGGGTAGATCTAGTCAGCACTAAGACTCATCTTTTACAGGATATGGAGATGATGTGTACGACTATCATCAAAGCCTTGCCTTTATTCAGAAAGTTTTTTTTAACATTTAAAATATTTCATTTATGTACTAACGGTGAGAAAATTCATTTTTGCTCCTGTTCATGAACTTTAAAAATTAAAATACAGTTGTATGGGAAGGAAGTTCTCTGATTAAAGCTCGATATGGCTTAGTAAGAGACAAAACATATGTTCAAGTGGCCATTTTATGCTTGTCTATTGTGAGTAGTTTAGGTCAACTTATGCAACAGTACATACTAGTATGCGGAAGTTTTATCCACTATCGACCAGTGCGAATCGACGAGATCATTATGATAGTCAACACAATATATGCTATTGTTGAAAAAGTCATTATTGCTGTCGTCAACATTATTGATTTTATGACAGTAATAATTCCTTTATTGGAATCGCATCTATTGTTCAGACTCCGATAATGATACCATCGATTTGCACCTGGTCGATAGTGTTATCTGAATGGAAGGATGTATAGATAATAATCATATACATTTACCATTAGTCATTTTATACTCATTTTACATAACAAAGCAACAAATGTGACTTGTTTATCTGAACTAAACAGAAATCCTCTAAAAGATAATTTTAAACTTCTTTCAATAAAATTTTGGGATCATATCTCCAATTCAACCAATACTTTAGTCAATAAAATATATAGAAATCTGTCACAATCCAATAAATGGATTTTAGCCATTAAAAGTTGGATCCGTGAACTAGGTTTTAGCTACTTGACTGATAAAACTAGCAATCTTAAAAGAAATATACCAAATATCAAACAAAGGCTTAATGACCAGTCAATGCAAAATAAACATTGCAGTATAATTGAAAGTAATAAACTGTCCTTCTATAAAAACATTCACAAGTCAAATCAAAGGCCCTGCTATGTAGATATCTGTAAATTCCAAATTGATAAGTCCACAATTTGTAAATATCGAATAAGTCCTCACTCTCTTGCAATAGAGAAAGGGCGCTATAAAAATATCCCCCAAAATGCAAGACTTTGTACTAAATGTGAAAGTGGGCAAGTCGAAGATGAGATAAATTTTTTCATACATTGCCCCAAATATAACATATACAGGCAAGAATTTTAATCATTTGACTGAAAACAAACTGTATTTGATACTAAACAGTTGTTCTTTAGTAGTGCTTAAGGCAATTATTGAATTTATCAATAAATGCCAAGATATATAACTTAACTATAAAAGTAACATGATTAAACCCCTCCTTTTCATTGACCTTACAAATTGTTATTAATTACACATAAAAGTCACTGCCACTCCAGGTTTCTATAATTGTATTTTCATACATTGTCATTTATTGAATCATATTGTTCTGAACCATTATTTCTTGGTATTTTTATGTTGTTGTTAGTTGTGTTATAACCATTTATTAAAAATGTATTGATACAAATAAAGTATTTCGTATTTCGTATTTATTTAATCAATACATTCTCACAATAAAAGGGTATCTCAACCAACAACTAAATTCTTTCCCATTTATGAGCTTGCCTCTCTTTCAGTTTACAGTCACTTGCTACCAGTGATAGTAAAAAGCTAACCCATAGTTGTGATCTCATATCAAGAAGAAAGCATGAACCTTCTGTACATCTCATGAATTTTCCTTATCTGAAAATTAATGTCTAATTAACATTCAAGTCATATCTTAAAAATCATACACACAAGGGCCTTTTTGTGTCGCCTGTACATGTAATGTGTGGCGACATATAGGGATCACTTTAGTCGTCTTGTGTTGTTGTCGGCGTCGTCGTCGTCGTTGCTGTTGTCCGTCCCACTATTTCGTTACACTTTTCTCAACAACTATGAATCACAGCCACTTGAATTTTTGTGTGTGACTTTAGTATGAGGTCCCATATTGCACTTACTAATTTCAGGCCTGTCGGACTTCTACTTCCTGTTTACCGACTTGGAATATTTTCAGCAAAAACTGTCAATGGTAAGAATTTTTGTAACACTTTTCTCAGCAACCATGAATCACAGCCAATTTGAAATTTTGTATATGACTAAAGGATGAAGTCCCATATTGCGCCTTCCAATTTCAGGCCCGTCGGACATCTATTCCTGTTTACTGACTTGGAATATTTTCGGCAAATAATGTAAATAGTAAAAATTTTCGTAACAAATTTTACATTAGGGCAGTGCAGTCGACACACTTCTTCCATGGAAGACTCATACTAAAAATATCAAAATAACATCAGGCAATCTTCCTTAGAGGTTATGAAGAACCAAATTAAAACACGTCCATCGACAGCGGTTTGGAAGAAACAAAAATAAAAACGTATGAAATACTTGACAGAGATTGTCTAAAAGTTACTCCAAAATTAGGCAAGGCTATGCTTTTCACGATAAAAATACTCATTAGCTTTATCAAACTTCTAATCTTTTGATATTGTTACTTTTGCAACTGTTACTTTAAAACCACGTGAAAATATGATTGACAAGCTTCGGTTTTGAGTTCTTACATCAAATAAGGTTTTTTAAACTAAACTGCCCTTTTGGGGAGGTAATTAAATTGTAATCTGCATGTCTTAATTTCGAGCGCAGTCAGTAATATCGTCAAGTCGAATACTATTTATCTAGACTCGGAAAGAGTAATAATACAATAACAATTATCTTCAATCACGTGACTTATATTCATCCATCATCTTCAAAGGAAGAGCTTCCATAGACACCCACATGTTGAAGGCAGATTACCCTACATTTTTTTGTATTTTCCTTTGAAGCTGGTGGCTTCGGCAAAAGAGATAAGTCACGTGATAAACTTCTGATACTCTTTCGAAGTTTCAATATCTGGTGCAAATGTAATTGATTTTATTGCTATAACGAGCCTTGACTATGTTCTCGGATTGCAATGGAATACTATCAAAGATTTTTCAGGGCTTATCGCCTTTTCAGAATTAATTATTACAAGATAACAAGAAACACCCACGGTGCCCTAAAATTCCAATCACAAGCCAAAATATACCATTGAATCGCACAAAAAATAGATAAATAACAAACGTAAGCATCTATAGGAAGTTTAGACAGCCAGACCTGGTAGCTAGAGAGAGCGGTAGGGTTAAGCCGGTTTATGGGTACCAAAAGCTTCCATTTCTATATCCGGTTTCCCTAAAGTATAATAAACATACAAATAAAACAAAATACAGGTAGACCCTCAATCTTAAGGAGGAAAGAATAACAAGGAACGTAGTTTAGAAAGATAAGTCAGGGAGTGCTCCCCGCTAAACTGTCGTCTAGCTCAAGAAGCTTAGTCTGCTGGTAAAACACTGTCGTATTAGGGAAGAAAAATTAAAAATCCAAACATCCCGAAGGGTTTTGTTATGAAAAACTATGGATTCCAGATTACATCGGCAGTATCAGTGAGAGGCAAGTATAACTGTAAAATCTTGAGGTCATTGGATTCCAAAGCCAATTTAACGACCTGTCAATATCCCCTATTACAAAAAGAATGTATGTTATCTTCCAACTTTCTGGATTTTTTTATCAGTTTTTGACATTTTGCAGCTTTTTAACAAATATATCATGATTGGAAAAGAGGTTTGTAAAAAATACCAGTCGAAGGATGATTTATTTCCCCGAGTCCAACGTGTGAGGGAAATTGCATCTCGTGACGTGTATTTTTCATAAATCCCTCGACCAAACATGATATATCTGCTTAATCCCACCGAGTGACTTTATGCAAATCGTGTAGGTGGCATTTTTTTCTAAATTTCTCACCTGCGTCTTAGTGCATGAAGGGTCGAAAATGGCTAATGTTTTAAGCAAATACCACGGTAGTGGATAAAAAGTGACAATTTCGTTTCTGAATTTTCAAACGATACGTGATATTCAGGTCGTAATATGAATTTTCAGTGAAATGATAAAATCATTTAAGTTCCTAACCAAAAATCTAGTCTACTTGAATTAACTCTCGTGTTTGCCAAGTTGGACAATGTGTCAAAGTATGTGATATTCTAATTCTTTCTAACATCAGTGACATGGAGGATACATTTAGAGGTGATTTTAAGTTTGCTTTAAGATATATACAGAGCAAAGGAAGTTTTGTTTCTGATACGAAGAATATTGTCGATAATAATGGACGAGCCCTGTTTGTTGGAGAGTCTATTATTGGAGACAATATTCGAAGTATCAGAGACAAAACTTTTAATTACTCTTTTTATCAGTAATCAAATAAATCATTTGATAAAACAAACTTAAAAAATGAAATAAAAATCAACTTGACATTTATGTATAGGTTCTTGCACATGTATAATACGGGACTTTCGAGATAGGAACTCTCGTGTAAGTGAAGGCGGAAATAATCGCCTCATATACAAGTAAGCAGGAATGACTTGATTTCTGAAAACATTGAAATGAATAAATATATCACCTAAAAACAAACAATTTATGAAATTGAAGTGTACTAATACTTTTTCCTACATGACAATTCTTAAACTAAATTTTAATTGACGAAAAACAATTAACCTGAAGCGTTACAAAGAGTTTAAATATAAATGACCTTAGCTCAACAGTGTTAATTGATTAGCGATTTCCTCTATATTCATTGATACATGTATTGATTTTTCGTATAGTAAACAATTTTTCCTGTGTCAAAAACGACTCAAAAGTCCCGTATTGTAGGGAAACGACAGAAAATCTTCACCCGGTATAGGAAGATCAATTTTTCATAAATAATAATGATATATACAAAGGTTAGATAAAAATGATAATAAAATATGTGAAAGAAAATTTTCTGAAGAGAAATGTGTGAAGCTATAAAAATTCTTAAAAATGGAAGAGCACCAGGTACAGACAATTTACAAATAGAGTTCTATACATTTGTTTTGGAATGATATTAAATTCGTAGTCTTATGCTTACAAACATAAGAATATGTCTGTTTCCTAAAACAGAGCATAATAACCCTATTATACAAAAAAAAAAAATAAAAAAATAAATTAATAAATAAAATAAGTAAAGATAAAAAATAAATAAATAAATAAATATACAAAATATTTACATATAATCTTTAGTCTTATTGGCAATATCAATTAAAATTAATTTTGTAGATGTCAAAATTAATCTCTTGGAAAAAAGTAATCTTTTCTAAATCTCTTGGAAAATATATTTAAATGCACTAAGTCATCTTTTTTGTCTGATTCCCTTTTTCAAAAAAATATATTTTAGTACAAATATTCATTTTCACCATCTTTATTGCCATATTCGTCAAGTTCTTTGTCATCACCAGCTTCTGTTTTTGTCTTCATCATCTTTTTCATCATCTTCGTCATCATCATAATCATCTTCATTGTCACTCTCTTCTTCATCAACCTCTTTGCTGTCATCCTCGTCTCCATTATATCGTTCATGGCCTTTATCGTCGTCTCTGGTCGACGTATCTTTTTCATTGTTCTCGTTTTTATAATTTTCATCAACAACGTCTTCTTGCAATATTTTATGGTTCATAATGTATTTCTCGTCATCTTCGTTTTCCGAATCACCATCATTTTTATTGTCCTTCTCTTCTCCATCAACGCTTTGATTGTCTTTCTTGTCATCATCACTTTCTTCATCGCTTTCATCATTGTCTTCGTCCGACTTATCTTCCTCAATATATTCCTCATTTTCATCACTTTCCCTCCGCTTTTCTTCACAATCTTTGTATCTTCCATCAATTTCGTCTCCACTTTTTGGTCTTTTTAGCGAGATTTTATGGTTGATACCATCCTCATCAATCCATCTATTCTTGTGTTTATTCCCTTTCAGTGCATGTCTTATATGTAAATCTTTGTCAACTATAAAGTTTTCATTTCTTGTTAAAACTTTGTTATCGCAAATTTCCTTATCTTTCTCGATTGCATGTATAGTGAGAAATACGCGGCCATTATCAGCAATCTCATAAAACTTTAAACCTTTTCCCGATCCTATGCTGGTGTATCCATTTTCTACCGTTTTCCAATGGTGATTTGCACACCTACCTGCATTGAACCCTCCTTGATAAACATCCAAACCAGCATTCCAAGATTCACTATACGTAAAGCGCTTTTCAGCTATTAGTTTACACGAAAGCTGATAGAGACTTCCATTGGCAACATATACTTTAATGTCCTTGCCGCCCATCTTGCTACAAGAAAAAAAAATAAAATAAAATAAAAAAAGAAATAAGAACAGCTTTCTTTATAAATTGATTATGGTTAAGGAGTTTTGAGTAAAAGCCCTCTAATATTTTACTTTGTACAATATACATTTTTCACTGGGGCAATTTGTTACAACGGCAAAAAAAA
>MJUU01015646.1:42009-64641 GCA_002080025.1 Modiolus philippinarum | reverse complement strand
AAATAAATAAATATAAAAAAAGTAAAAAAAAAATTATGTGGGATATTTTGAATAGTGCTTTTCAATCGCCGATTAAAACCCCTACTTTTAATACCCTATTTATACTGGAGTGGTAATTGTATAATGCAACATATTCAATTCGTTCTTGCTTCGGTTTTCGTTTGCCGATGTATTAAAACGATGTGGTGAATGTTAATTTTAAAAAAAGTTGTTTTATTGCATGTTGGAAAATTAAGTTTGAATGGCAGGCAAAAAGTCTTACTTTTTTTAAAATTTATTTAACATATTTAAGCTAAATAAAATGAGAATTGAATAACATGTTAATTCCTTCGAAAGAAAATTACAAAGTAATTAAAACTAGAGGCACTGTGGCATGGTGGGCTACAAAATGATATCCCAACTCTCCAAGTAGAATGTCTCCAAAATTATTTAAAAAACAGGTAACAGTGGACAATGGCATTATGCACTTAAGATTTTTTTTTAAATGTAAAGAAAATTTCCTACAATTTACGAGAAATCCCTAAAAATAAGTTAGTGGGTAAAGAGGAAGTAGATGTCTGGTAAACTCGAATTCGCTACTTGCAGTATTAGACATTGATTTAAGTAAGACTGTAAACAGGAAGTAGATGTCCTGCAAACCTGAAATGGATATTTTTGGTATTAGTGATTTGTAGTTACTGAGAAAACTGTCACGAAAAATACAGTTGACATGGGAAGTTCGAAAATTGAGTAAGTCGGTAAACAGGAAATAGATGTTCGGCAAACTTGAAATCGTTACTTACTGTATGAGACATCATTTCAAACTTGCATACAAATTTCAAGTGACAGTTATTGTTTCCTGAGAAAACTGTTGCGAAAAATTGTCACAGACGGACAAAGTGATTTGAAAAAGTAAATAACATTTAAATCTTAGTCTAAAACGGTGAAATTTTCAACAGTTAAAAGTGAGCTTAGGCAGTTGCGATTTTTAAAAGATATTGTTTGCCAGTACTTATAACATGTTTCTTAACTTTGACGTTGATAGAAAAAAGCAGTAAACGTCGTCGAGGGGAACAAATGTTAAATACCAAAATAAAAAAAAAACACCATACCCAGAAAGTACCTACTAGTATTAAACTTTTCCGATCATTATCGATAACTGGATATAAATTCTAATGATTAAGATCCTCTGAATAAGTTAATTTTACGAAAGTTGAATAAAAAAAGAGAATTTGTAGGCACAAAGAAGATAGACGACTCTGATTGGTTTCTTTACATCCTGAGTCTAATCGAATGAACTTTAAATGCTAAACTGCGATTTCTGTTGTTGTTTCTTATTGGCTAGAAATTTAATTATTGTTTTCTATTAAACTCATATTTCCGATTCTTATCGGAAATGGAAGTTTTTGAGCAAAAACCCGTAGTTTACATTCGATTCCGATTAGAAAAGTGCGAAATACAAAATGTTTCACAAAATACTAAGTATGTAGATAGGAAACTGCAGATTTCGTACTAAATACCTGGTATCTCGTACGTAAACCCTAGTTTTCGAGCGAAATATCAAATAGTTTATATACTTCATAAATATAAATTTAAAAAATAATAAGAATTTTGTAAAACTTTCTGTTGTGCTGTTCAAATGTGTTTAGATGTTGTATATGATAAAAAAACGACATTCATATACGAAATATCAACCCTAATTAACATTCAAAAAGATACGACGAAAATAAATTGATATTAAAAATAATCTTTAATATTGAAAAAATAGAGTTTTTTAAAATTAAAAATTATTTTTAATATTAAGAATGATTTTTTTGATATTACAAAATCATTTTAAATTTTTAATTTAAAAAATCGATTTTTTAGTATTTAAAAATATCTAAGATATTCAAAATTTATTGTACAATATATGAAAAATGAACATGTTATGATTAGAAAATGAGTTTTAGTTTCTAATTTTGAAAAACATTTTTAATGTTACGATATTATTTTTCAATATAAAAAAATAAAACCTGATATTTAATATTAAAAATCATTTTCTACTAAAATGAATTCGTTTTTTTTATATTAAAGATTGGGGATTCATTTTTTTTAATATCAAAAATATGTTGTTGTTTTTTAATTAAAAAATAGGCTGCGATGGTAGCGCTTAACAATATGTTTTTATTCGTTTTGGATAAAGCTGATGATCGATGGAGATTAAACATTATTATACCTTTTACCTTTCAAGAACGTTATACTATACTTCAATTTGGACTTTTTCGTGTATTTACAAATCATTATGAATTTTGCTCCTAATACTCTACATAAATTTTATATGAATATCATTACGAAATTATGCTCAGAGAGGCAGTTGATCGAAATAGGCATAATTCGTGAACTAGTAAATCCGGTTCTGAGCCAGAACCATGCATTTTACAGGTGATCCATTCTTTTTTATTTTAAGAAATAAGCTGAATTTTAAATATTTAAAACCGTTTCATTTATTAATAAATCAAACTAAGCATTTTCATATTTACTTTCCATTTTATAGCCAATGCCCTTTTTAAAAAAAATAAGCTGAATTTTTAATATTAAAAAATCATTTGTGATAATTAAAGATCAACTTCAGGTTGTCGCTCCTACTAGGTTGTTATCTCAAGACCATGAGGTTGGGGTTGTTGCTACTCTTTTTTGTTTAATATATGATTAAATAATCATTTTGATATAAGAAATGGGGAATGAATTCCCCGACGGCTTCCCATACTAATAAAGGTAAACCGTGACACAAAAATAATCTATTCAAAACTCGCACAACTTCAAAAAAAATTATGAATTACATGTAGTCGATTTTTTATTATTGTTGTCTGGCAGTTTAAATATAATTAATTAGTCGTTCACATATAAATAACAATTTTAAAGTTATGCAATTGTATATGCCCTGTTTAACAATTTAAAAAGAAATAGTAATTGTTTGCATAACTATGGCGTAACTTAATATACTTATCTATAC
This sequence comes from Modiolus philippinarum, assembly GCA_002080025.1. Taxonomy (NCBI): domain Eukaryota; kingdom Metazoa; phylum Mollusca; class Bivalvia; order Mytilida; family Modiolidae; genus Modiolus; species Modiolus philippinarum. The sequence continues at coordinate 61,670 of MJUU01015646.1, read as the reverse complement.
ATGGTACTAATATGTGTGTATCTAATGGACAATCTCAATAATATCAATGAGGGTATTGGTTTGCCTTTTCCCCCTTTTTTACCACTTTGTCACAAATAACTACATATTTATTTCAAATTTATTATTTTTCCCTCGTATATCTTTCAGAGCATTTGTTTAATTGAAGAGGATATTTTCGCATCTTTTAAATGATACGAAATTGAGCAATTTTTGTACAAACCACCCGTATCAACCTTTTTTCCTTAAAAACTGGATTGGTGCAAACATTGCTATTCTTTGCAAATGACCGATTTTTAGTTAGTTTGCACCGGAAGAACTACAATTGTTCAACAATGAATTGATGTAGAGGATTGATAGCAATATATATTTTTAGCAATAAATTTGAACATATTTCAAGCATAGAAACAATTCCTAATATCTATATAAGGTTTTCCAAAATAAATCCCTAGCTGAAGAGTAATTATTAGGAAGAAATTATTCGTCTGTAAATGAAATGAACTTTATTTCACTTTCGTTAAACTTGCATTTAAAACATTCAAAAAAGATATGATGTAATATACCGAATAAGTGAAACTTTAAACCTAGAAAATGTGACTTACCAACACAGAATGTACCTATCGCTATTTTGTAATCAAATATACAGTTTTGAATCGTTTCCATTTTTTTTAATTTAGTCGATTTAAATCGTGAGTTGTTTCCCTTGACCAAGCTCTCCTTTAATTGTTATCATATTTCGTTAAGTTTTGTCTTTCTAGATGCATTTATTTCGGAATAGAGCATTTAGGTCATGGACTTAAATCATTTACCGTGCACCACACTTCTTTGACTTCGACTTAGCAGTTCATATTACTGTTCTAATTCGGACGAATATGTTTCAGTCATCCTACGTTCCCTCTGTTCTCTCTGCAATATAAACATGTTTAAAATGAACACAACCTAGCTGCATGCTACTTTTATAACATATCACTAAAAATTCTGATATTTCCGTTCTTATCAAAACTTCAACTTTAAGCTTCAAGATTTTCTCTAGACGGATCAAATATACCACTCTACCTGAAAAAGATTGAGATAATAATTACCTCTTTGATAAACAAACGTATTTTGGTCATACCGAAGTTACTGTAAATTCAGTTTCTGCATATGGCTATTTCGACAACTGTTTATATCTCAAATAGCCGCTATTTGTCTTCACTCGGTGTCAAAAACCGAATTTACATTTTTGCAAGGATGATTTCACTATATATTTTTACATGTATTTATCCTTATTTGATATTTGATGCATTTTCGTCAATATACAAATAACAAACTGCCGAACTTACTGTAAATCAAATTTCCCTGCAAACTGCCATTTTAACAAATGCTGAAATGAAAAAGGATAACAGGAAACATCTACAATGCCTGAAAATACATGCCACTATCTTTTAGGGAACTACAAAGGAAAAAACATAACGAACACGTAAACAACGACAGGAACTGAGACAGCCGGACTTGTTGCCGGCACTAGCAAAAGACTACGATTAAACCGGTTTCATGGATACCTAAACCTCAACGAATGTCTCATCAGTGCAGATGAAATCTTAGCATTTGGAAAACTATGATCTCAAATACGTTGAAAACTGAAAAAGAACTAATAACCATTATAATCTAAATGGAGAGCCAAAATAAATTAAGGACAGAGCTTTGCATGAGGGATATACTCCTAAGTTTTAAAAAAAGGCCGATTTTGCAGAAAATCAACGTTCAGACCATTTATCGAAAATTTGACATGTTCAAACCCACAAAAACATTAATTAAGCAAAAAATACGGGACCATTTAATAAGGATCTTCTCTGAATATCTTTTTAGTCTTAATCACGATAAATTTTATAACCGATACTACTTTAAAGGTAATATGATGACAAATGTTGGTACTTTCATTTTGAAGCGGTGACCTCGATATTATCACAAATAACAAATATTTATGGCACGCGATAGTAACAAAAATGCGGTATACCTAGTATTTCAAACGGAAACTAGGGGTTTTGTGCGAAATACCAGGTATACCGCACGTAAACTATGGGTTTTCGATCGGTATATACAGTATTTTGCCGAAAAACACGAGTTTCCGATCGAAATTGTACGGATATTATGAGTTTCCGACGAAAACCCATAGTTTCCGATCGGTATCGGAAATTCGAGTTTGAACCGAAATTATAGTCTTAGCCAATGAGAAACGAGAAACGGAAATCGCTATTTGATATTTAACGTTCATCAAATCAGAAACGGGAAACAGTATTCTTGGTTTTATTAAACCAATCAAAATCGTTTATTCTGTTTATCGCTTATAATTCTCTCTTCTTTTATTTAAGTTTCGTAATTTTTATTTAATAATATGTATTTTGATATTATAAGTTAATAATCAAATAGGGTTGTGCTTGTGACACTTTTGGAGTGTGAATGGATATCAGATACACGGGTCATTGGAGGATTCGATCTCAACTGTCTATATTCACCTCAACCAGTTAAAAGTTCTGAATATTGCCGTTTTAGACTTAGTTAGAAAAAGATATTCAATTTATCAAATCTCTAGAGAAAAGACGTTTATTTTCATATAATTTGATATGTACTCTGTTTCGAAATTGATATGTCGTGAAATAAAAAAAAAATATCAGCAAATTTAGCATAAAATAGACGGGAAAATAGATATGAAAAAAAATTTTGTAGGCAGCGGTTTAAACTCAGTCTTTAAAAATGACTAATATATGTCAGTGTTTTGAAAATTTCACATCATAATATCATTTCGAAAGAGTTTTATAATTCGCGAACCAAAACGTCATCAATTTTAGCTTTAACAGGGACATATAATTACATTAATTATATTTATCGGTAATTTGTACCATTTTCCTTTGATGTGTACTGATCGATAAATTCGTTATCAACGTACTGGACCATATCAAAAATTTATTGGGTCAATACGTCAGATGACATGCGCGAACCGAAGCGACGCGGAAGAATCTGATTTATGACACGTCATCATGTCAGGTCAAAATGTATGTCGGTCAGTCGTGTTTTGTAAACAAGAAATGTCACGTAGAGACGATAGTTTCCCTGTTATGTTTTATTCCTTGTCTAAACGTCTTCCAAATAAATTATTATGAAAAATGAATGCATTAATTCAATACACAAAATAATAAGTACACAAATAAAATTTGCGAGATTTCCCACTGGAAATCGTCTGCTGTAAAAAAAAACAACAATATGGACCCCTACAATTATTTTGTGAACCAGCAATGTTATTCAACACTTGATGACACTGATTTACCGATTTTCGATGTCCAGTATACAGTTCCTTCTTATACTATAACTAATCCAAGATTCTGATTATCGCAAAATATTCAACGAATGATCGAATAACGCAGTAATTCACGAATGCGCGGAGCGCATGAGTGAATTGCAGCGTTTTTCGATCATGAGTTGAATATTTTCGATAATCAGAATCAAGGATTAGTTATAGTTTTTATTATATAGATCTTCACGCATATTTGATGGTTCCATTGATGATTCATTTTCAAGATTAATCCGCTGTGACGTTTACTTAACAACAACGTTGACAACGTCTATTGTGACGTCACTTCCTAGAGTGAAATTATGGAAAATAATTTCACAGTTAATTATCACTTTTCTTTCACTGGGAAATCTTAATCTTTCACCGCTATCTATATAATAACATCAATTATTACACTTTCAAATCAAGAAACAATCAAAATTCAAGTGAAACATCAGTGAAACCAGATGAAAATGTATCATCTACAGTAGCCCCACTAGAATCAAATAATAGCATATCAAATTTAGACTTTTTAGATGACAGTTTTGACTTTCAAATATCCTCAATAAAAGATCCAGAAATTGAAAATTTGCTTAACAGTATTGGAGATGACACTTTAAATAAATTAGCAGATCAAAATGAGAAATTTAACAGTAGATTTGTCCAAAACACTGAACCAGAGAGAATTTCATTCATCCAAAGTAGGGAAAATTTAAATACAACAAGAAAAATGAATTCCTCAATAAAAACATTTAGCCAGTTTTTAGTTAATGTCAAGGCCGAATTCCGAGAGGTTTACACCATCCCCGCTACTGATTTGGATCAATATCTCCAAGAATTTTATGTGGGAATAAGAAAAGAAGTCAAAAATGAAAATGTACCAGAAGTAGAGCGGGAATACCAACCTTCAAGTTTAGAAGGCTTTCAACAAATGATCAATAGATATTTAAAACTAAAAAATTATGGAAAAGACATAACAAAAGATCCTGAATTTCAAAAGTCAAGAGATTGCTTAGTCGCAAAAAAAACATGTGAAACAGTTGGGGTTGGGCAACCGCCCAAATGCCGCTGAAGCCGTCGCATCTGATGATGAGGATGAACTATATCAAAGTGGTGCATTTGGTCAAAATGATGCCGACAGCCTTCTTACCACCATTTGGTACATGAACACTATAAAGTTTGGTTTACGTGGTTCACATGAGCATAGACAACTCAAGTGGGGAGATATAAAATTAGAAACCGACCCTTATGGTGTCCAATCTTTAACATATAATGAACGTCTTACAAAAACTAGAGATGGCAGCAATACAAAAAATACGAGAGCATATGCACCGAAATCATGGCCCAGCATGAATGATGACAGAAAATGTCATGTTACAACTTACCTAAAGGTTATTATTCTATTCTTCTAATGATTAAAATTCATACTGTACACGATATGTATCACCAGCAAACACAACACATACTATAGCTATTAGTGCATGTATCTTGTAGCTTTGTTGTTTGTTTGCCATATATACTAGCCACTGAAAAGTACTACAGTTAAATTTTATATAGCACATTTTCAGTTACCAGATAAATGACAGTCAATAATTCTTCCTGATGTATAACACTCTTCAAACACTAAAATGAATATGCAATAAAAACAGGTACCTAGATAAAGATTCGAGTGTAAGCAAATCCTTCAAATGAACCTGCCAAATTCAGTTACAAAAACATGAAATTGATTTCTAAAGTACAAAATTCCCCTACAGCAATGTAATTTGTAATATAAAAAATCAGTGACAAAGTACATGTACGCAAAAAAATTGAAATCTTTCCTGCTTTTCAAGCCCAAAATGAAAGGGAAGATTTAACTACAAATAAAAAAATTGAATTTTCTGGCATCACACAAAATCAACAATTTCTACCATGTGAATTAATAATATAATACATAATTTACTAAAAGGCTACCTTAGACAGACAGTGATTTTCCTACTGTATAATTTGGGCCCTGGTCCCTTTGACAAAGAGAACATTTTTCTCAAACTATAATATACATGTAAATGCACAAGTACAATTACAAGAAAAAAGGTCCAAACTTTACACCTCATAATATGATAACCAGTATGCCACATAGTGCATCTATTTTTTTTCTGTATTACACCCCCTCCCCCCCCAAAAACAGCTCTATTATCTTGATTTGAAGCTTTTTTAGCTTTCCCATGATCATCTTTCTGTTGGTTTGTCTAATGACACATAACCAGGGCCTCTGTTGCACCTTGCAAATGAGTAGGAAAATCACTGTACATATTGTCTACCATATGCATGTATACATACAAATGTAAGTAAAAGTATGAAGCTGCTGAACCAAAGTGAAATAGGTCCTTTTTTAAAACTTGGCACAGTTCGCAATTATAAAAACAAATCATAACATACATGGAAGGCCCATAGGAGCTATGGTTCCACAGCTAGCATACAAAATTTACACGTCTGTTCTAATAGTAATAATGCTTCCCCCTAATGAAAATAACATTAATTGGCAGATTTACGAAGAGGCGGTTTTACTGGACTTAACTTGCTATATTTCTCTACTGACAAATCGATATTTCTTGTTTACAAATTAAGATTGACTGATAGAAGACTGCATTTTAACAAACGAAATTTGTTCTTTTTCAGTATCGTAGCCAGAGACCAGAGGATGCATGCCTTCCAGATAGCCCATTTTATCTTGGAATCAATCGATTAAAAATGCAAAACACTGGTTCAAAAATACTCCATTGGGTGAAAAAAATGTCGGGCTCGCCAGATAATAGCCCGATAAACACCATCTCATCAACACAATGCCCTTTATTCTATATTTCTCTGGCATGAAAAAGGTATGAAAAGTAAAATTTTTTGTCTGCGGTTTAGATTAACTCTTTAAAAATGACAAAAATAGTGAAGTGTTTTGAAAATTTCATTTCATTATATCCTTGCCAAGGAGTTTGATATGTTGGGAAAGAAAAAAATATTCAAATTTAGCAGAGACTAGGTATGAAAAGTAAGATTTTTAATCAGCGGTTTAAACTCAGTCTTTAAAAATGACAAAAATAATTCAGTGTTTGAAAATTTAACGTCATAATATCCTTTCGAAGGAGTTTTATAATTCGCGAAGGAAAAACTTCATCAAAGGTATGACCTGTTTCTGATTGGATGAACGTTAAATATCAAATAGCGATTTTCGTTTCTCGTTTCTCATCTGGTAAAACTATGAATAACGTTTTCGGTTTGAACTCGAATTTCCGATACCGATCGGAAACTATGGGTTTTCGTCGGAAACCCATAGTTTCCTTTCAATTTCGATCGGAAACTAGGTTTTTTTTGCAAAATACTATATATACCGATCGGAAACCCCTAGTTTAAGTGCGATATACCCGGTATTTCGCACGAAAACCCCTAGTTTTCGTTCGAAATATTAGGTACTGTAAAAAGGGAAATTTTCGCGAGGGCTTTATTTTCGCTAATTTCGCGATTGACACATGTTCGCGAAATTTTCCCCTCGCGTAAATTTATTTTCTTTACATATGTAAAGAAAAGTAAGTGAGAATCGCGAAAATAAAACTTCGCGAAAGGTTTAGGAATCCAAATCGCGAAATTTAAACCACGCGAAGATTTCCCCTTTTACATATACCGTATTTTTGTTACTATCGCGTGCCATACATATTATCGTCATGAATTTTTTTTCGTAACAAAATGTTATGCGTTGTAAGATAAGGATAGTAATAAGACAGCTTTGTAATAAAATGTTCGACATGTCTTAAGATGGTCCTAACAGGTTGGTCTAAAAAAATAAAGGCAGGGAAATATTTTACAAAGACTCTTTAAGAAGCCACTTCTTCCCGATATACGGGCTCTTTTTCCAGTGGTACCTGCTTCCCGCTCGACATCCTTTCCCGTTTTCATGTGCACGTTTTTGCCAAGATTCCGTTTCCCGCTTACTTAAAAAACCAATGCCGCTTCCCGCTTAATGAGACCTACTAACAGTGTCCTTAAATATGTTGTAAGACAACGGCAGGAGAATACCTTAGGAACAAGGGACAAGGAAGTGATGATTACAAAGTCCATAGACATGGCAAAAACGGGAACACAGAAAAATAAGAAAAGACGCGAGACAGTCGCAAGGCACAGAGATAGAAAGACGACATTCAGAACTAAGGCACTCATATTGTGAAATCCAATGAAAACCGGGAGTGATATCTGGTGTTCCAAGACATATCTTGGGCATACCTTAGGATAATTCGTTAGCAGGGGCCCATATTATATACGAAGCCTTAGGTTATCCATAATGCTAAGAAAATCCCAAAGCGCCGGCATACGGACTTTACATCTCCCAGCTCATTCGCTATTCAAGAGCCACTGTTCGATACAGTGACTTCCATGATAGAGCCCGGTTGCTCACAAATAGGGTACTAAAACAAGGGTATGTTGCCAAAATTTGAAGTCATTCCTCCAGCAGTTTTACGGTCGATATCACCATGTTGTGGACCGCTATGGGATATCTGTTTCCCAGATGACAACAGATTTTTCCCTCTAAAGCTTAATTGTTGTTTCCTTTACCAGGTTTGACTTTACTGCCGGATTTAGTATGTTCAACACAGTGGGTGTCTTATAAGAAGCAGGAGATGCTTACTCTACCGGTGCACCTGTTCTCACCCATGGTTTTTTATTTGGTCCGTGCTGTTCATCTTGGTGTGTGTGTGTTCTTAATTTTTCTTTTCTGTGTGTCTCTGTTTCTTTGTTGTTTCCGATGTTGCCATTGTCCGTGGATTATTCATTTTGGATTGAAGGTTCGGTTCTCACATACCTAAGACAAATGAAAATTAATTTGAGAAACAGAATTGAATTTTAAACTTTATTACGAAATATTTCATCAAGTTGACATAAGTTGTCGAAATGCGCATCTGCAGAATCAAAAGGTACTGAGTTATTTGTTACCACTGGGTCGATGCCTCTGCTGGTGGACTGTAAGTCCCCGAGGGTATTCACCAGCCCAGTAGTCAGTACTTCGGTGCTGACCCGAAAGCCGATTCTATTTTGAACCTTACAATATCTAATTTTTTGTAAATTTTGTTGAAACTAAGGAGTATCTCCCTCATGCAAAGCTCTGTCCTTAGCTGATTTTGGCTTTCTATTTAGATCATATTTGGTAATTTGTTCTCTATCAGTTTTGAAACATATTTTGATTGATGGTCTTCCAAACATTTAGATTTTATCTGCACTGAAGAGACATAAGTTGTCGAAATGCGCATCTGCAGAATCAAAAGGTACTGAGTTAGTTGAACCATAATAATAACACCAATGTTATTTGTAACATATTATGATAGCGTTTTCATTTCATTAAGTTTTATGTAGGAAACCATTTTATTAAAAATTTGATGAATAAGATAACCAAGACAAATGCCATCGGACTTAAATACTTATATTTCACTTTTTACTATATTTTGGGTAATCAAGAAATTGAATTTTTTTCAAACGTCATTCGACATGAAATTATTTATAAGTTGCAGAGATGTCGAGCTTTACGGTACGGTTAATATTCACGTTTAAAATAATTCATAGTCATTAAAACAATTCCTTTACTCGTAAGGAATTACCATTGCACAATACATAACTGGCATGTTACTATGTTTTTTTTTTGGTTTCCAGTATTGCTCATCTACCCTTATTTGCGAGTGGAATTCTGTACATTGTGCTCAGGAGGATTCTCGTTTTTGTTTACTCTACCGACAAACACGAGTGAAAAGCATCATGTTATAATTTAAGATTTTTACATTGCTTATATTCTTATGACATCAATTATCATTTTTTTTTTCGCTACGCCTGTCTTTTGGTTTTCTCTGCAGTGTTGTAATAAATATTACAGAATTTGATAATATTTGCATAATTTGAATTATTTCCAAAAGATTTCAATTTGATTTTTTGAAACTAGCACTTCGACTCCCGACAATAATGTTCAGTAATTTTATTATTATTCTCATTTATAATAAGTACTCGAAAATTATGTTGAGCAGTGTTATTGTTGGTGTTTGTTTTTCAAAATGTGCTTTTTGCTGCCACCCTTTTTTCAGAAAAATCCCTGGTATGCATACGCACATCATTTCAGACAAAAAGTTTAATTAGCAACTTTTTGAGGTAAATTCTTTAAGAATTTCTTGTTTAAGCATCATTATAAACAGCATAAGAAATCTAGCATAAACAACAAAGGGATATGGAGTAAATTTACATTGGACAAAATCCTTATGAATACATGGTAACGTTAAGCAAATGGAACAACGCTTTCCTTGTTGTACTTCATCTTGAAGCTAACTTGGGGAATGTTTTACTCAGTTATAAAAAAGTAGTGTCACAGAACGAGAACGGTTACCAAATTTATAGAAATGATAATCCATAACCTTTTTTCTGATTAAATGGTACCTGGGTGTCATGGATATTTGCAAGGTTTGTGAATTTGTAACATTAAACATTTTTTGAAATTATGGATTTCCTTTGTTTGGGTTCTAGTGCTACTGATGAGGAATTAATTTCCGAAATGGTCACACAGCTCATTAAAATTATTACAATTGGAGTAAACATATGTGTTATGGTCTCATGTTCATTTACTCCATATCCTTTCGTAAAATATGAAAAAAAAGCAATCGAATAATTAAATATTTGATAAAAAAATGATAAACTAATAATTAAAAAACGAGAATTCAGGTGTCTCAGTGGTATTATTCCGCCATTTTTGTCTTATACTTGTTCATTTAGGTTTCATTCATTAAGAAATTTAACAAAAGAGTTATTTAAGGTATTGGACCTGGGGTAACAGGCAATAATTCCTTTTTATATAAATATTACTTGTTGTGATTGGTAAAACTAAAACACACGATTTATAATATTTTTTTCGTAAATGAAAATAAAATATCCACCTCATCACGAAAATACACTTTTTTGATAAATTACTACATAAATTACTACATGGTATCTTAAAAATATTAAAATGAATGAAAGTAAGATATTTGGTAAGGGGGTAATTCTTTCAACTTCACGTTCAGTATCTAGGAATATTATCACTTTTCATGCAGTTTTATTAACATTGTGAAAAAAACTCTACTATGAATTGTCACAAAATTTTGATATAAGTTCTAATGCATGGAGGATCTATAATTTCTCAGATTTTAATGAAATTTGAACTATAAGATTTTCGTTCAAAAGAAATTAAATGAAGCTCTGTTTTCAGCATTTTTTTGACGATGTAATTTCTTTTGTACTGCAAATGAACACATATTGCATGCTTAAGATATCTAATATCCAGTATTCAGTTCTACAAGTTTCTGAGAAGCAGTGTAGCAATTTCGGGCTAATTTATGTTGTTTCTTATTAATATACAGTTCAGTAGTATTCACCTTATGGTGATTTCTGAACAGAATTTAAGACCCCTAAGACAGGAGTGTTTTTATAAACTGTAGATAAAAAATCTTACGGCGAAACTTTTCAATTTTTTCTTGAAGTATATTAGCATATAATTGTTTCATACTGCAAATTTAAAGAAAACTGAATTTGTGGAAAATTTTGGGTTTGCCCCGGGTCTTCTACATAAAAATTTAAAGAAAATTCCAAAGTATTTAAAATTTTTATTCCTTATCACTTTTTCAACATTTTCATTACAAAACGGTGAACTAATGCACATGTGCTTAAATTTTTTGCTTGATTTACAGAACACAGAAATTAGGCAAGAGAGATAATTTGATAAAAGAATTTACATAGATATCACTAGACAACGGCAGTAGAATACCGAAGGAACAAAGCACAATATTACATAAATCAAAGTCCAAAAGCAAGAACACCAGAAAACGGAAGACCAAAGACACCACATACCTACAAAACACACGAACATTACATATACAACACAAAAAACTAAAGCACTAACAGTGTGAACTCCAGAAAAACAGAGTGTCATCAGGTGCTCCGGAACGGTAAGCATGTCCTGCTCTGTATAGAGCATCCGTCAGAGAGAAGTTAATATTTTGGAATTTATCTCTTATTTCAATGGTGACCCTTAGTTTGAATATTTTACATTTAAACTATATAATAACTGCAAAACACTTGCAAAGTATGAACAAAATCTATAATAAATGTTTCAAGCTATCCTCTAATATAATCATTTTCCCTATCATTTCTATGTAAAATACTTAGATTTTCAATTTCAGTTTTTGCGCTCAAATGCACGGTGACACCCAAATTTTGTTTTATATTTTGAACAATAATACATTTATGTTTCTACACAGAAAATTTCACAAAATTCTATAATAGGAAAGTAATACCCTGCAGACTACTAAAAGTCCCAAGAATTCTCACTTAGATTGCGTGAAAGTGCTAGATTAGGAAATAACTAAATACCGAAGTTACTGTGAATTTAATTTCTGCATATGCACATTTGGACGACTTGTGTCTCTTCTGTGCAGACAAAATAAAAAAGAATTGATTCAAAATGTTTTATGTATGTATCGATACATAGAAAAACAAAATTATGTAATTGACAATAAGTATTACCGTTTTATGTTGCCTCGAGGACACACAATTTTTCACCTCATTTAACTGTCTTTCGTTATATTTTTCACATTCATAACTCTAATTAAATGTAGATTTTTTAAAAATTTTATTTGTATAGACCAAACAGTAGTGTATTTGCTATCATGGGAGTAAGATTAAAAATCATAATTTATAAATTGAATGGAAAAATTCCAGAATATGAAATTAAATATTTGATAATATGTATTAATATGAAGTTTATCGATAGATACAAACACACAATGAATATAGAACGTCTTATTACACAATACACTATGGATCAGCTTTTACAATTTGACAAATGTGCAAATGTGCAATTTATATATCTTTTCTTTCTATTGTCTTTCATTTTTCCAGTCTTTTTTTGTAAAGTCCTTTCCAACTTCTGCTCTCACAGTAAGTTTTCTTGTATATGATTTTCCATGTTACATTTCTACAGACCAACCATCTTTTCAGACATTTCCCACAACTTTTTTGCAGCACCATCATCTTGAGCAGCCTTGGATGGAGATTTTTCTGCACAGTCGCTGTAAATATAATCATTTCTGACAAGCTAATCTAAGTTACTGAACTTAACATGTCTATAACGATGTAAAGATCTTTAAGAATGTCAAAACTTTTTTTTTGATATACTTGTATATGGTATTCAAAACATTTAACGTACGTAAGATTGAATTTTTTCACTTTCTTAAAAATTTACTGAATATTTAATATTTGAATGTTTTAGTTTCGATCCATGGCAACAAATGATTCCAACAAGTTTCAGGCCCAATTTAAACAAAAATTACATTTGACCAGGCCATTTCAAATCTACATACATATTGCTGAAAATAAAGATCGCTGAAACATATGCTGGTGGCCATGTTAAGACGAATCTGGTTTTAGAAAAAAAACAGTCAAACTCTGTAAATGATTTTCAATACATTAATGTAAAATTCAATTCAATTTACATCCATGTTGTCAAAGGAGATGTTGGTCCAATGTTCTGATATGTTAATCGCTGTCTACCTTTCTTTTTGTTAGGTTGGGCCAAAATAATTAAAACTCTTTATTACAATTTTCCAATACAGTTTGGCTAAGTTTTCTCGGAACATTGTCACATTATCTTCTTCACTTTCAGTTATGTATGTTGTCGGACTTAACGAAATTATCAGTCATTGTTTATGATTTATCATATATAATTCTAGAAAATATCAGACAGGTTTTTTTCTGAGTTTATAGTTATTAACTCGTGTGTTCAAAAATTTAATAAAGATGATTTGATCAATATCACCTTTTCCTGTCAACTTGGCTAGTATTGGTGGTTTTCAGGGCAAAATTTGCAAAGAATATTAGAATAAAACTACGAAAACAAGCTTATTGTTTAAACTTTTATGATATAAATTGCAGTCAGATTTTTTTCTGATTTTCTTATATTCAAGAGCGATACATTTTGTAAGCTATTTGTTGACCTTAACAAAGTACCAAGGTTACTTTGAATTTAGTTTCTGCATATGACAACTTTATGTCTCCTCAGTGCAGATAAATTCAAAACATGTGAAAATCCGTAATCAGAAATATGTGAAATTTGATAGAGAACAAATGATCAATTAAATATATATAGAAAATTGTAGATAACCAGATGATTAAAAACGATATTTTATGAAGTTAAAGAAATATCAATTGTATACTTTACTGAAACGTTAATTATAGATATTCAAAATAAATATCTATGAAAAAAATAATACCCTGTAAAAGAGTAAACATTCCAGAATGTCAAAAAGGTCTATCAAGATATCTTCATTAGCAATTTTGTACGAGTGAATTGAAAATGACATTTTCATGACCCTTATTTATTATCATTACATCTGAATGACCATGGCTTTTATTCCTTTAGTAATTCTGATATTGCTCAGTGCTTTTTGGTTTACACACCTATAGTATTTTCCTGATTCACTTTCCAGTGACCTGGACACAGCACAGCATATTGTAGTCTGGGCGCCTCTTTCTGGTGTTTTATATAATATCAATACATTTAAAGCATACATGAACTTTTTCAGCATTGAGAGGTATCCAGCAACGAAATGTCTTGCCAGTTCTGTGTCGACTAGACCCGGATGTAGAGAATATGTCGTAACACGGCTTCCTTGAAAAAAAAATCACAGAATTAATCTGATATTTTTCTAGTAAAGCTACTTTCGCTATTGTGTGAAAACAACAAAATAAACATAAAAATGATTGGATATTCAATACATAAAAGAGATTAGGTCTTGCTATGATGCTTTATTTGCGTAAAAACAATCAAATCATATTTTAAAATAGATACAATTAAAGAAGCAATGATAACAGGAAACACTTACAATGGCCGAACATTACAATCACATGCCACAATCCACCAGAGAACTGCACACGAAAAACAATAAAATGACAAATGCCAAACATAAACAACGATACATTGTAGGAACTCGGGATAGCCGGACTTGGTGCCGGCACTAGCGACAGCTAGCGGTAGGGTAAAACCGGTTAATGGGTACCCAAACCTCCCCTTTCTCTATCCCGTTTCCCTATAGTATAATAATCATACAAATAAAACCCAATACAGGTAGACCACTAACTCCAAGACCACAATCTAGAAAAGGAAAGAACAAGACAAAACGTAGTTTAGTAAGATGGGTCAGGGAGTGCTCGCCTCTAAACTGCCGGCTAGCTCAAGGAGCCTAGTCTGCTGGTAAAACACTGTCCCACTACGGAATATTAATCAAATTCAAAACTTTCCGAAGGGTTTGGTAAAGAATCGTCATGGATTTCAGTAGACATCGGCAGTATCAGTGAGAGGCCAGTATAATTGTAAAATCTTCAGGTCATTCTTCAGGTCATTGGATCCCAAAGCCAGTTTAACTGAATCATGAAGAATAACCGATCAATATCCCCTATTACGTAAAGAATGTAAGTTACGTCCCAGTTTTTCTGGATTTTTTTTTATCAGTTTTTGACATTTTTTAACAACATTTCCGTAAAAACGAGGGTGAAAAATACCCTTAGTAATAAGCTGTTTGCGAGTCGCATTATATTTAGATATCAAATGCTCATATCTTCTATAAAACTTCTTAAATGTTTTTATCAATTTATGAAATCTGTAACCTTGTTGTAAAAGTTTGGATGTAATAGTAAGGTTACGTTCATTAAAGTCGTCAAGAGTAGAACAGACGCATGCGAATCGTACCAGTTGACAT
The DNA here is from genome assembly GCA_002080025.1 of Modiolus philippinarum. Taxonomy (NCBI): domain Eukaryota; kingdom Metazoa; phylum Mollusca; class Bivalvia; order Mytilida; family Modiolidae; genus Modiolus; species Modiolus philippinarum. The sequence continues at coordinate 46,583 of MJUU01015646.1, read as the reverse complement.
ATATACACCCCGTATGATGGAGCTACAGGAACGTCGCCATCAAGAAAAGGGAAGTTAGTTATGGTGAAATCAAAATCTTCCCTTTTATCATAATTTTTAGTTTTAAATTTTCCAGAGTCAACGATGATAGTTAGATCGAGAAATGGGCAGTATTTAGAATCATTGTTAACTTTATTAAGTTTCAGTTGTTGGGGGTAAATGAGGTCGACATAGTCTAAAAACTGGGGAAAACTAAGGATATCGTCGATATACCTGCTGTTATCGTTGCAAATTGAAATAAGTTGACTGTTTTGTATGGTTCCAGCCCAGGTTGTAGTTTTTTTCATAAAGTCCCGTTCGTAGCAGAACAGGAAAAGATCTGCAATGAGAAGTGCACAGTTTGTACCCATGGGAATTCCAATGACCTGCTGATAGACGATGTTGCCAAACGAACAAAAATGTTGTCTAGCAAAAGATCCAGTGCCTTGATCATGTCACCGCAAGTCCAGGAACAATGATTTTTGTTACTGATGTTAGAGAAGAATCCTTGCTTTTTATTACAACAAATGAACTGTAGACATGTTTGGATCTTGATTTCAAGAGGGAAAATAAGATTTTCTAGTTGCCAGCTTGCCAAAGCCTGTGAACGTTTTATAAAAAAGACATACCATTTAGTTCAACCTCTTTAAAAGATACAGGAAAGAAAGGACGAAGACTGTTATGTAGATCTAAGCACTTTCACGAGGTATAATCTTAATATTGCACTACATGTTGGTATTGCTTTATTTTGCCGTTACACATGAAAGGGATCAACTTGTTATCTTGCATCAATTTAGGTTTTGATAAATATCAATTTACATTTTGTACATTAAAATTCAGCTTGTCCTGATGGACATGTAGCAATTCTTAATATAAATTCAGCAGTACTTCTAAAAACGACCAGGAAGACAAATTTTTACACTGCATAAAAAAACAATATGCTATCATTCTGGACTTCGGTATTTAGTTATCTTGACAAAAGTAATAAAAGATACACATTGAAATACAGGAATTTAACTCTTACCGTGTAACCTTTTTGACAGCTCCCTTGAAAATAGGACGTTTGCAAGCTTACTTTGGCCATAGGCAACATATTTGTTATAGTGTTTTTCACTGTTGATGTCATGGAAGTTTATTTTCTTTACTCCGGCTGCAAATAATCAGTACACACTTTATTCGTTGGAATAAAATGATTCATCATTTTAATAAAGCTTGTTGCTTCAATATTCTACCATCAAAAAGTGACGATTTTTTTAATGTTTTTATTGTTTTGGTTTATTTGGGGTTTTTTTGGCCTTTTATTTTTTGTTTTTTTTTTTGGTTTTTTTTTTGTTTTAGTTTCGTCTTTGTTTTGCATTATTGAGTTATCTTTTCTTCTATTTGATGTGTTTTAAAATTATATATATATATTTTTTTTCAAATTTTGTCTACACAAGTAAATTAGAATTCCTATCATGGAGTCAATCCTTACCCCGATAGTGTTTGACTCCTATCCACGTGTATCGTAAAGTCGAGACACCAAGACTACTTCAAAAATTCTGTAAATAACATCAAAAATAAAGATACTCGCACCATTTTGGCACAGATTAAATTATTACCTGGAAAGTTTTTAAAATCATTCAGAAACTTTCGGGGCGGCTATTCCGCAACGATTTTGGTAATGTATTGTAAAGTCAAGTGTCAATATTTGCATACGGTTGTGAATAAAAAAGAAGAATAAAAGAAAAAAAAATTCCACCAACAAATGAAGATGATCCTTCTCTATACATTCACAAATAAAGGCAGTAATAAATAAATGTCATAAAGTATCTGAGTGGAAGAAAACTATATTAGCTTGTCTATTTCAGTTCCTTATTACAATCTCAATTCTTTCTTTTATCCATCATATCATGCAACATGGTCAAGTGGTATGAAAAACAAAAGTAAGGATGAATCTTACAAGAATGAATCCCTGGATAAAAGTCAAACTTGTTTCAAGGTAGAACGGTGCAAATGGGTAAGAAATGATATGTTTCGTGAGACATCTTTTTAAATGATTTAAAATATAAGATTAATTCTAGTTATAAAACATTTGGATTTTATCTGCACTGTAGAGACATAAGTTGTCGAAATGCGCATATAGGGAAAGTGAATTTACACTAACTTTGGTATTTAGTTATTTGAACAATATCTGAAATTGATCATTTGACTACGACTCCATAACCTTGACGCCCATGTGCTCTAAAATAACCCAAAATTGATTTCCTTAAAATAGACATTTTAGGAATGTCTGAAATTGCATCTTTCAGGTTTTCTTTGTATTGATTTTGTACAGATACTTATATTGGTTTACAACTCAGTCATCACTTTTACAGTTTGGCATTAATCGGTCAAACAATCGATACAGCGTCATTTAATGAATATGCAAAATGGACGAAACTTGCATCGACATCATAGTACACGAGATAAATGGTGATTTATTTAATTTGTCTACCATTTTTTCATTATTTAAGCAATTAATGTTAAAACTTTATAATTGATTTCATATACTCTGAATCTTTGTGTATTTTCTATTTCACTTGGAACCTATTGTGACCTGGGTAATAAACATGTTTTACCTTACAGTCCGTATATACAGTAAAATCTCTAAACATACTCACTATGTGCCAATGAGGATATATTGATGATACGGCTTGGTGCTGACTTCTTTATCAAATCAAGCAATAACAAAGTGAGCAGAAAATGCCCTAAATGGTTAACTCCAAACTGCATCTCAAATCCATCCTCAGTCTTCCAATAAGGACAAACCATTATTCCTTAAAATAATAATCTTACGAAAAGGCTTTAAGAAGTTAAGCTGCTAGTTTTGTTGTTTAATTATATCTACTTAAAGATTACAAAAAAAAGTTAACACAATTAGAATAGACATACAATGTTATTAAAATATGGTCGGAGCAGATTAATTTTATTCAAACACGACAGTGTTTTTGAACTTGTCTATCGATTAGGAATACTCTTATGAGTTATGAGTTATTATAATAGATTCAATCTACTATATGCTTCTTTTAATAAAATATCATTTTTGATGTTGAATTCCTCTTTTATGATATAAACAAGTCCCGTACAATTCCACACACTTATCAAAGTTTGAACAATTTTTATAATAACGTATTTCAGTTATAACCAATAGGTCAAAATGTGAAATTGGATTCGAAAAGGTTAGTTTAAATCAAAACAATAAAGAACATATAATCCCAAAATAACGACATTTCAGTAAATGTAGTTCCTGCATATGGTCATTTAGACAACAATGCAGATAAGAATAAAAAACAAGAAGACAGAAAAATCAAAATATATCTTAGAAATTCAAAGAAAACAAATATTTTTAAGGATCTTAAAATAAAATTCACTTTTGATTTACTCAATCCAAAACCCAGTAGAGAAATTGGTTACCCTATATATAATTTAACCCTGCAACAATGACATTATATGTTTGATTTGAAAGTAGAAATAAATTTTGAGTTGGAAAGAAATTAAATAAACCCAAAGAAAAGATAGATGCTTGATTCTTTGTACGAGACAACTAAATTGCTTTTATGTACATTAGAGAATGGGTAAATGGCATAAGTCGAATGTTTTTAAACTTACAGTATCTAAATTTTGCAAAATTATGTTAAAAACTAAGGAGTATCTCCCTCATGCATAGCTCTGTCCTTAGCTGAATTTGGTTTTTTCTATTTAGACCTCTTTGGTTATTTGTTCTCCATCAGCTTTAACATATTCTTCGGTTAATGGACTTCCAAATGTTTGGATTTATCTGCACCGATGAGACATAAGTTGTCGAAATGCGCATATGCAGAAAATAAATTATCAGTCACTTCGGTATTTTGTTATTTACTATAGTTAATATTTTCAAACTTGAATTTCAGATGAAGTAATGGAGTAAAAGAATATTTCTTTGAAATTAACTGGTATCGAACAAGTAATTGAAATAAATGAAACTTTTTGATTTTTAGATTTTAGGAATATTTAAAGTCCTTACAATGTGTTGTGTTTTATGTCATTTTTAAAAATCTTTATTTACATATATTAATACCGTCCTTTTCTTAATATTGTCTTATTTATATTGTCATATTTATTATAAACTTTCATTGAAAATTAATGTTTCCATAGTTTTCCTTGCTGTAGTTTAATTCATCAGACAGCAACAGTTGAAGCTAACTGTTTTGTGTTTTGCATACTGCAACCAAACCATTTTTGTCAAAGTTTACAAAACCTTATTTCATTCCGTGTGTGACATTCGGTAGATGTCCTTAGTACTAGATTGTGGGTTCCTATTTCGGTATTTTTTTTACAATCATGAAAAAGAAAGGAAATGGCTTAAATGTCAAGGAGACAACATCCCACATCCAGGTTAAAATGACCCAAAACAAAGCATCTAGGGGTTAGTACTTCTATTCTGACCATTTTTGGATTATGGCTTTCCAGTGACCTGAAGACTTTACATATATACTTGCCTCTCACTGATACTGCCGATGTCTGCTGAAATACATGAAGACTCTTTACCAAACCCTTCG
>MJUU01015646.1:5292-41822 GCA_002080025.1 Modiolus philippinarum | reverse complement strand
GTTTATGATACTATAGGGAAACGGGATAGAGAAAGGGGAGGTTTGGGTACCCATAAACCCGTTTAACCCTACCACTGGCTTTTGCTGGTGCCGGTACCAAGTCCGGCTATCCCGAGTTCCTATCGTTATTTATGTTTGTCTCTTGTTTTCATTATTGTTTTTCTGGTGCAGTTTGCTTGTAAATTGTGGCATGTGATTGTAGTTCATGGCCATTATAGGTGTTTGCTGTTTTCCTGTTTTTGTAATTCCATATTATTTGATTCTAATACTGATGATGAGAGGTTACTCCTTGAAACATGTGAACAGCATAATAACATTTACTGTTTATTGTGCAACGTTGGTATTTTTGTATTTTCATTATGTTATTTTATGTTCCTCTAGAAGATAAATATTTATCTTTTTTTTAAATAAAGAATCAATCGATTCTTAGCTTGGTTACAATATTTTATTATATTCTCTGAACAAGTAAAATGACTACTATCTTCCTTCTGTGTAATTCGACTTAATGTTCTTTATTGGACATGCCCTTTTCTGTCATCAAAAATCACAAATAAATACAAAAGTCATGGACATTGGAAAAGTATTAAGTAATTCATACCAGCATTATTAATCAAAATGTCAAGTCTCTTCTCTTCTTTGTTAATTTGTTCAGCAAGACTCCTAACTGAGCTAAGTGAGGCAAGATCTAGTTTCTTCACATACACTTCTTTATTTCCCGATCTCTGCTCAATTTCCGTAGCTGCAGCATTGGCTTTATTGATATCACGGCAAGCAATTATAATTTTACCACCTAGATAAACACAAACAGATACTACTAATGATTTTCAAATAAAATGAAGAAAATATATTAATGAGAGTGATAACAACCACGTCATGACAAAGTTGAAAAATGCATTTGCAATTAACAATTTTCCATTGATTTTACACCTGACTTGTCTTTTTGTCCTTTGGATTTCCCCTCCTGACAAACAGTTCGATAATTGTGTTATTACTCTTATTTTGAATATGAATAATATGAATAAAATTTATATTTTGATATGTAAAACATTCAAGTAACAAAATGAAAGTTTTTATAATCCCACAGTAATTTGTCAATAATATTATTTTGTAAATCATTTTTCCTTTTCAAGTTTGTAGATGTTCTCAAAAATAATTTGATACCAAATCGTTACAGACTTTTTTAGCTCACCTGGCTATGCCAGGGTGATCTTTTACCATCACTTGGCGTCCGTCGTCCGTCCGTCCGTCGTAAACTTTTCATTCAAAGATCAAAAACTACCAGTCCAATTATAACCATCTTCTCCTCTGAAACCACTGGGCCAATTGGGACCAAACTTGGTCACAATAGTCTTTGGGTGGTCCCCTTTAAAAATTATATCCGGCATGTCCGTACCTAATCCAAGATGGCCACCAGCGGGGAACATAGCTTTAACATTGGACCCTATGGGAAAGACATTTAAACATCTTCTTCTCAGAAACTACCAGTCCAATTATAACCAAACTTACACACAATGGTCCTTACATGGTCCCTTCCAAAAAAGGTATCCGACAGATCCGTACCTAATCCAAGAGGTATCATACCACAAAAAGAAAATTCATCCGCCAAAGGTTGTATGTTAAAATAGTACTTATCAATGGAGTATGGATATTTCTATGGGATGATTGAAATAGTTCTGTATCCAATGTAATAAACCTGCATACTGTTTGAAAGCTGAACATCTTAGGTACCCAAAAAAATCTTTATTTTATTCCTATCAGTTGTGATAATTTTTTTTTTGGTAAAACAATGACATGATCATTTCACGGGTTGGCAGTGAAAGTGGAAGTTGATTCTTGTTAGTAGTATACTTCCGGTGGAGGGCATTTTCTTATATGCAATGAAAGTTGTCCTCAAAATTTTTGTGGAGGCTCATAATATATCTAATTTATTAGGTAAGAAGTTTCGCTTTATTTGAAACGACAGTAAATGTGCTATGGTTCTCAGAAAATGACCAATTTAACAAAGACAAATAGGGAAAAATCAATGGTGGTATGATACCAAGATGGCCGCCAGAGGGGAACATAGTTTTAACATTGGACCCTATGGAAAAGACATTTAAAGATCTTCTTCTCAGAAAACTACCAGTCCAATATAACCAAACTTAGTCACAATGGTCCTTAGATGGTCCCTTCCAAAAAAGATATCCGGCACGTCCGTACCTAATCCAAGATGGCCACCAGCGGGGAACATAATTTTGATATTGGACCCTNNCAGTCCAATTATAACCAAACTTAGACACAATGGTCCTTAGATGGTCCCTTCCAAAAAAGGTATCCGACAGGTCCGTACCTCATCCAAGATGGCCGCCAGTGGGGAACATAGTTTTAACATTGGACCCTATGGGAAAGACATTCAAAGACCTTCTCAGAAATCATCAGTCCAATTGTAACCAAACTTAGACACAATGGTGCTTAGATGGTCAATTCCAAAAAAGGTATCCAACAGGTCCATACCTAATCCAATATGTCCGCCAGCGGGGAACATAGTTTAAACATTGGACCCTATAGAAAAGACATTCAACGATCTTCTTCTCAGAAACTTCCAGTCCAATTATAACCAAACTTAGACACAATGGATCTTAGATGGTCCCTTCTAAAAAAGGTATCCGACACGTCCGTACCTAATCCAAGACGGCCGCCAGCGGGGAACATAGTTTTAACATTGGACCCTAATGAAAAGACATTTAAAGATCTTCTCAGAAACTACCAGTCCAATTATAACCAAACTTAGGCATGATTGTCCTTTGATGGTCTCTTCCAAAAAAGGTATCGGGTAGGTCTGTACCTCATCAAAGATGGCCGCCAGCGGGGAACATAGTTTTAACATTGGACCCTATGGAAAATACATCTTCTCAGAAACTACTTGTTAAATTAAAACCAAACTAAGACACAATGGTCCTTATATGGTCTCTTCCATAAAAGGTATCCAGCAGGTCCGTACCACATCCAAGATGGCCGCCAGCGGGGAACACAGTTTTAACATAGGACCCTATGGCAAAGACTTTCAAAGATCCTCTTCTCAGAAACTACTGGTCCAATTATAACCAAATGTAGGCGCAACAGTCCTTAGATGATACCTTAAAAAAAAGGTTACCGACAGATCCTTGCCTCATCCAAGATGGCCGCCAGCAGGAACATAGTTTTAACATTGGACTCTATGGAAAAGATATTCAAAGATCTCTTCTCAGAAACTACCTGTCCAAAAAGAACCAAACTTAGTCACAATGGTTTTTAGCTCACCTGGCTATGCCAGGGTGAGCTTTTGCCATCACTTGGCGTCCGGCGTCCGTCGTCCGTCCGTCCGTCGTTAACTTTTCATTCAAAGAAACCACTGAGCCAACTGATACCAAACTTGGTCACAATAGTCCTTGGGTGGTCCCCTTCAAAAAGGTATCCGGCATGTCCGTACCTAATCCAAGATGGCCGACAGCGGGGAACATAGTTTTAGCATTGGACCCTATGGAAAAGACATTCAAAGATCTTCTTCTCAGAAACTACCGGTCCAATTATAACCAAAGTTAGTCACAATGATCCTTATATGGTCCCTTCCATAAAAGGTATCCGGCAAGTCCGTACCTAATCCAAGATTGCCGCCAGCGGGGAACATAGTTTTAAGATTGTACCCTATGGAAAAGACATTCAAAGACCTTCTTCTCAGAAACTACCTGTCCAATTATAACCAAACTTGGACACAATGGTCCTTAGATGGTCCCTTCCAAAAAAGGTATCCGACAGGTCCGTATCTAATCCAAGATGACTGCCAGCGGGGAACATTATTTTAACATGCGACCCTGTGGAAATTATATTCAAAGATCTTCTTCTCAGAAACTACCAGTCCAATTATAACCAAACTTAGTCACAATGATCCTTATATGGTCCCTTCCAAAGAAGATATCCGGCAAGCCCGTATCTTATCCAAGATGGCCGCCAGTGGGGAACATAGTTTTAACATTGGACCTATGGGAAAGACATTCAAGGATCTTCTTCTCAGAAACTACTGGTCCAATTAGAACCAAACTAAGCCACGATGGTTCTTAAGTGGTCCCATCCAAAAAATGTATCTAGCAGGTCCATACCTCATCCAAGATGGTCACCATCTGGAACATAGTTTTTACATTGGCCCTTTTGATTTTAAGTGGAAGCTCTGCCCAATTTTTTTCAATTTTTATTTGAATTGTGGTCTGAATGTTTCAATTTCAGCATTATGTATTACCTTGATTATAAGGGGAACCAGCCCAAATTTTTTTGAATGGTGTTCTGTTATGGGTTGTAATGGATGGTGGATTTTTCGGTTGCCATGGAAACCAAACAAGAATACTGTAATTTTAGAAAAAAAAAGTATTCTGCTAAATTTTATGTTTTGTTTTTCCAATTGGAAATGCCTTTTATCTATGTCAGCCATGTCCAGGTGAGCAATACAGGCTGTTGAGAGCCTCTTGTTTTACACAGTCTAAATTCGTTATTTTTGTAAATGAAAAGACAAAAAACACAGATAAAGAACCCCGTATATCATAATCGAATATAGCTTTGTGTCATTTTGGCATAAAATAAATTCACAGTAACTTCGGTATGCGATTTCATTTTTTTTTTTACTTCCGCTTCGTCCATCATTCCATAATTATTTCATTCCGTCATTATACTGTCCGTCCGACTCAACTTTTGTCATGCTTTTTCTCTGCAATTGTAAACCATAAAAACTTGAAATTTATTTACAAGCTTTGTCACTGAATTAGCGTTTGAACCAATTGACATTGACAAAAAGCCTCGACTACGCCAGTACTAATACAAGGACAATGGAGTTATAACAGTACAGCTCTCTCCAGCTATACCATCAGAACTGCCAGCAGTAGTGCGTGAACTTCAAACAGTAACTATCAAACCAACACCAGCTGATAGTCATGCTATAGATCCATCACAACTAGATAAAATGAAGATTATACAAAGCGGCAGATTAGCGGCGAGCACTCCTTGACCCATCAAAATTACGTATTGTCATTTTCTCTCCTTTCAAGATTGTGGTAATGGAGTTAGTGGTCTACCTGTATTGAGTATTATTCGTGTGTTTATTATACTATAAGGAAGCGGGACAGATAAAGTGGAGGTTTGTGTATCTGTGTATCTATACACCAGTTTGCTAGTGCCGGTACCAAGTCACGCTGTCCCGAGTTCCTATCGTTGTTTACGTTTGTCTTTTGTCTTATTGTGTTTTTCCTGTGTAGTCCCCTGGCACATTATGGCATGTAACTGTAATTTTCAGCCATTGTAGATGTTTCCTGTTGTCCCTTTTATTTCATTTACAGTACGACAAAGACTCTAATATGGAGTACCATGATATTTTCTCGAAGGCGAAAAAGACGTTGGTCATACAGATCTCGTCCATCACCGGATTGACTTACTTGAGGAGAAACCATTCAAACAGTGATATAGGAGAATACCATCTTCCATGGGCTCGCAGATGACTTATTTTTTAGTTTTTAAAAGCAATGTGTATTAGTAATTAAGTAGACATGAATTAAAATCTACAGTGGGATAAATACAGAATTGTTTAGGTTTGAATTGTTAACTTGTATATTTACTATCTCATTGTGTATACCATTTTTCTAGTATTGGAACATCTTTTCATAAAAATAGGAAGATTGATTGATTGATTGATTGATATTGGGTTTAACGTCACTTTCAGGAGTATTTCAGCTATCTCATGACGGTCAGTTTTAGTGGTGGAGGTAGCCGGAGTGCCCGGAGAAAACCACCGGTCTTGGGCAGGTAACTGACATAACTTATCACTTAAGATTGTAAGTCGAGTGCACCCTTTTTGTAATGTACAAAGTTGGGCGCGAACTCACACCGCAGAGGTGATAGGAAAAATAGGAACAAAACAACCATTTAAGACATGTAATAATAATAGGAATAGTTATTAGACACGTAAACCTGGCATAAAAGTCTTATTAGAATTAGGACGAAAGTACAAATGTAATTATCAAGCGGAATGTATACAATTACAAAGAATAGAGTGAATTTCTCTATATTCCATGCAGAGTACCTCTTTTTGCCAGATCAACTGCCGTCTCCTTGCCAATCCCTGTATTTCCACCAGTAATTAATACCGTTTTGCCGTCAATTCTTTCAGTGCCGTGATATGCAGATCCGTCCATGTACTTTCTTAATGCATACAAAGTTATACCTTAAAATAACAAATCATACCTGTTTATTACAGTAGTTAACAATGAAAGCGTGTTCCATTCGCTTAATCTTACCATGTATCTAAAGAGATTTTGTACAATGTACATTTACTCCATATGCCTGTATTTGATCATTCTTAGACGTCTTTGCAGTAACGATGAAGATATTTAGACACAGACCAAAAACGTCATTCTTTTGAGAAACGCCCTAAAAAAATGTAGCACTCGTATCACCCGACCTGTAAAGATTCCCCAAATAACATAAAATATCGCTCATACGAAAAACATGAATATCATTAAATATTCAATCTACAATAACGTAGTGCAATATTTTGCAATATAACCGACTGATTGCCTGATTAATACTTAATGTTCAATTCACATTAAAAATGACTTAATCATAAATTAATTTCCAAAAATTCTTGATTTCTTTCTTCTGTCGGTTTATTAAGGAAAGTGTTTGTACTTTACAGTACTTTGTGTACATGCTTACAGTTCTCTGTAAAAATTCATTATTAACTCTAAAGAAATATGCTATACGCACTATTTAACAAAGTTAAAAAAGTATTAGATATTTAAATAGCTATGGGGTAGTTTAACATTACTTATACGAAAAGGTAAATGTATGTCAATGTTAATTGACAGATTTTATGAGAATTCTCAAATTAAATATATTATTGTTATCAGGATTTCTTTCTAAACTTCCATAGATTGCAAAAGAAGGATCGGGATATTTGATGTTTCAATTAATAATGTGCTTTATGTGCATTCTCAGATTTTTTTTTTTAAAGAAGCTATTTGTATGCAAATTATTGAATTTTTTTGCTGACATTGTAGACATGAAAATCTTTTTATAAGTGTCGCCCTTTATTTAGTCTAATGAAATACTTCTGTCGAATGGTTATTTGTAGAAACTAAATTTACAATCCTTTTTATACTGAGTTATTCGACATAGTAAAAGATACTGACTCACCAATACAGCATGCAGCTATAACTATTTTGTAATCAACAATACAATTGCTTATGGTCTCCATATTTTTATTGTAATCATTAGTTATTCCCCTTCGTTAAGTGCATATATGTCAGTGTTTAATGAACGCTGTAATTTTATACATAAAGTCATATACCTAACACACAACGGGCTAATTGATAAATGATTTAGTCTGATGAACAATATTTCAGGGGTAGTATTGTCGAAGCTATCTTAGGAATAAGACATGTCCTAAGACCATCTTATTACACGCTTTTGACATGAGTCGTGTTCTCCTAACTTACTATATATTTAGGACGATCTTACACAAGATGTGTCTGAGATAGCTTCGAGTAACAACTTATGAGTGTCGTAAGATGATCCGAAGTCCATTCTAAGCTTGGTCATATAACAACGGCAGTAGAATACCAAAGGAACAAGGGAAGTGGTGATCACAAAAATCAAAGTCCAAAGACATGGCAAAAACGGCAACAGAGAAAAAGAAAGACAAAACAAGGACGTGAGACAGCGACATTTACGGAAATAAAAAGACACATTAAAAATGTCTTAGGACAAATCTTGGGATACTTTCAAGAACACGATCCCTGATATATTAGAGATGTTTCACATTCTGAAAATATTCATTAGCTAAAGATAAAATGTTATTCTTTTCCAAAATCATTTTTTTAATATTTCTAAGACTGCGATTATATGTGTGTGCAGCGTATGAAATCATTATCCTCGCCTAACACATGTAACATTAGACATAATTTACATATAGTCTCTAACATTGTTTCCAGTTTATTATGTATATTTCTCAAATCGACATAGTTAAATTTTCAGATGTTAAAGTTCGAGGTTTTCTGTGAAAATGTATCTATCGATCAGCGAGAAATAATCGTAATAAACTGGAAAACAATGTTAGAGATTGTTTCACTAATACCTACTCAATTTATTTGAAGTAAAGCGATCTCCGTAGTCTCCAGTCTCAAATATGCAGCCATTTTGTTGCTATCATCGTTGTTATATGTATAATTTCGCCATTCATTGAAAGGGATGTTGAGCGTTATGTTTTTGATTTTTGTGATATTATCAATAAATTGAGTTATCTTAGTCATAAAAATGCAAATAACCATTTCACTAGACAATGATGTAGGTGCTAATTTCATCAACATCCGGTTTCACTTTTTCTAGAAACTGACACGAGACATTTACATGATTGATCAATCGCCAACTAAGATTAAATGTTCAAACATTTCGATAACTAATCTCTCAGGAGGTGCTTAAATTTGCTAGAAATTAGAGAAATAGAAATCAAATCTTGTACAGTCTGTTACCGGTCGAGTGCACCCTCAATTTTAAATTGATAGAAAGTTTATATGACCAACGTATTCGAAATTTAGAGTCGTCTACGGGTGTTTACGGATAGAGTTTGATTTTCGGGCTTAAATCAGCACAATGGCTTAAGGATGATGAAATATTATATTTCAACAATTAAACTGAATAATTCGTTCATTTCATTATCTTTTACAGACAACATAGTATTGAACGAGTTAATGTTTCGACAAGCTTAAGCGAGATATGTTACAAATTATTGGATGGCTTGTTTTTTTTATTTCGTTTGTATTTGGTTTGATATATTTTGTTTGTTCTGCTTTGTTGTTTTTGAATTTTTTTGCTAGTTGTTTTGTTTGCTTGTGTTTTTCAATTTTTTTGGGTCTATAATTATTGTTGTTTTTTTGTTTAAGTTTTTTCATTGAACCAAAATCATGTGAGTCATATAAATAAAAAAGTACATGACCCATAACAGAAACTTTGCATCAGTAGGTTATCATCTTCCGACTTTTATTACAAAATACAACAATACCCAAGTTGCTTAAGAAACAGTAGATTTCGTTATGCTGTACACGTGTTTCAAGGAGTAACCTCTCATCGGCAGCATTAGAATCAAATAAAATGGAAAGTAATAATGCAAAGATTTTGAGAAAAGAGTACTTATTACCAAAAATATCAAAAAAGGATACGAAATCTAGTACAAAGGACGTCCACTGTGTGCAATACACCGACTGAAACCCCATTATTTTAAGTAGTTAGAACTTTGATAAAAACAGTAAATTTCTATAAAACCCATGGTAAAATTTTCATGTCGGACAAGTCTGACTACTTGGCTGGTGAATATGCCCTCGAGGAATTATTCGGAAATAAGTATCATTTCCAACATGACGTGTCGTACAGGCGTAGGAGATGCTTTACCTGTTGTAGCACCATGTGATTTTATGTGAATATTAAATAAAAAAAGATTACAGGAAACATCTACAATCGCTAAAATTACAATTACATTCCACAATCTATACAGGAAAACACAAATAAGACAAAAGACAAATGTAAACGACATATGACATGTAATTATAATTTTCAGTCATTGTTGGTGTTTCCTGTTATTCATTTTTTTTTGTTCATTTACCCTCTTTAATTATCATATCAAGCCTACTAACTTGTATTAAATGGATGAAATTCTATCTTGTAGACTTAAACTTCACTTTCTTATAGATAGTGGTGATTTACCGAGTTTTCCAAGTTAAATAGATATCAAGTTTTTTTTTTCACTGTAGGAAATGACGTCAATTTTTATTGTCCATGTAAACGTCTGGGGAATTGATATATATGAAAAAGATAATCCCCATAAGATTGCATCTGAAATTTGCTTATAGATTTGAAAATCTATATAATAATAATAGTTATAACTAATCAGTCGTGATGAGTATCAATAATAATATCAATCGTGTCAAATATTGCAAAGGGTTAAACTCGTTACGGAACAAGTTCAGCAACTCGTTAAAACTTGCGTTGTTCGACACACGTGACATTATTATGTCACCCCAGACGAAGTCTTGGTCTCATGTTGTTATTCTACGTTTCTTCTGACTATTCTTTTACTTCTTCTTGTTCTTCCAATGAATTTTCTCCGAGCGATTATTTTGAAATGGCTGAATGAAATGATTTCAAACTTTGCACAGAGTTAGACCACAATCTGAAGTTATGTATTGGGAGTTTAAAATTTTCAAAACGGTCGCCATTTCACGTTCAAAAATTGGGTATATAAAATCTCGGGGACTGCTTTGTACAATTTGTTTATCTTTTGTATGAAGGTTAAGTAAGAAGGGACTTAAGAAATTTATGCAGAAATAGAATTCAGAATGGCTGCCATTTCCAAGATGACCACCGAAATACGTAAAAAATTCCAACTTTGTCCGACTTCCATTAAATCTGATCGGTAATTTATACTTCTTTTAATTGATGTGTATTGACCGATAAAGTTCTTTCGACGTACTGGACCATATCAGAAATTTATTGGGTCAGTATGTAAGATGACATGCGCGAACCGGAGCGACGCGCATTTATCTGAATTTAAAGTTAACTCATGAATGAAAACTATTCGTGATTTCAAACAGTAAACAATTTTGAAATTGTTCGTCTTTTTAAAAGAAAACATGCTTTCCCCATAACTTTATTGTATATTTAAAAATTCATACCTTCATACTGCAATAAAAACATAACGCAGGCCATTTATGCAATTCCTTCGCTAATTGATAGTTTGCTTCTTCTAAAAAAACTGTCGCATATTTTAAATGAAGACAAAGAGACCCCATTACTGCAAATCTCTACAATACTGAACAGGGTGTATTCAGTGACAAAAAAGTGCAATGCCAAATAACAAACTTCTACAGTGTGTTTAAGGAATTTATCTTCTAAAACGATGTCCTTTTGAAGCGAAAGATACTTTCTAGTCCTCAGTTTTACGGAAATGTTGTTAAAAATGCCAGAAATTGATTAAAAATCCAGAAAAGCTGGGACGTAACTTACATTCTTTACGTAATAGGGAATATCGGCAAGATATTCTGCTTGCATCCTTTAAATTAGCTTTGAGACCTAGTGACCTGAAAATTTTGCAAACATACTGGCCTCTCACTGATACTGCCGATTTCTACTGAAATTTATGATGATTCTTGACCAAACCCTTCGGGAAGTTTTGAGTTTGATTTTTCTTCCGCAGTGCGACAGTGTTCTACCAGCAGACTAGGATCCTTTAGCTAGCCGGCAGTTTAGCGGCGAGCACCCCTTGACCCATCTTTCTAAACTACGTATTATCTTTTTCTTTCCTTTCAAGATTATGGCCATGGAGTTAGTAGTCTACCTGTTTTGGGTTTTATTCGTATGTTTTTATACTATAGGGAAACAGGACAGATAAAGGGGGGGGGGGTTTGTGTACCCTTAACCGGTTTAACCTTACCATTGGCTTTTGCTAGTGCCAATACCAAGTCCGGCTGTTCCGAGTTCCTATCGTTGTCTTCGTTTGTCTTTTGTCTTATACGTGTTTTTCTTGTGTAGTTCCCTGGCAAATTGTTGCATGTGATTATAATTTTCGGCCATTGTAGTGTTTCCTGTTATCCATTTTTTAACATTTACAATGTTGCTGCATTGATATCTTGTTGTTATATATCAGTTGAATGAGCTATCCTTCGTTATTTTTGACATTATTTCTAACGGGAATAAAATGACGTGAGATGTCCTGTTCAACGAACGAACAGAAAAATGTGACGTTATAGTACCCTGAAGTCAACAAAAATTGTACACAATACACATAAACAGCATATAAGACCTTTTGTTTTTGATGCGGACTTCATCAAGGTAACATATCAGGTTCGCCCTATCGGGGTCGTCTGATATATTACCGTGATAAAGTCCGTATCAAAAACTAAAGGTCATATATTTAAAATTTGCAAAATACCAATTGTAAACATTAAAACTTGATTTCATCAATCATATGCTACTCATGACAGTGTTTTGAAACGTCAAAAACAGTTTTGCTATTTGTATACCACATTCATATCATGCGGGAAAGAAATGTTATTGTTTCATTTTTATTTTTTCTTATTTACGCACTTTTTGGTATTTTCTGTATTTTCAATATGCCAATATTTTTTTGAGGTAGCACATTTAAACATTTGTCTGCAACTACATTTATCTACTACATTAATAAACAATTTGAAGATATGTAGTAAATGCACATTTCAAAGGTCTGTTTGGTGTCTGATTGCTAACAGTATGATCAAAATCAATTCAATATACGTACGTCACTCTTTACACAAATATCTTTTTTTTCAATATCAAATCATGATGCTGCATTGAGTATTAACATGTTTAAAATGCAGCAATACATGCACGCGAAGTGAAAACAGCTGTAAATGACGTCAGCTCAACAAAAAACACGAAATAGAGTTATTATATTTGTGCACTTAAAAATCATAAAACTAATCAAGCTATATTCCACACTGAACCATATACTACTTTACAATAAAAAAATAAGATTTACACAATATTTATCGATCCACTTAAGATCCATTTAAATATAAAATTATTAAAGTTTTAAATTTTTGTGATATAAATGTGTTAGGCATATAATATCTCTGTTTCTTTCTGTTATCACTGTATATATTTTCTCTGTTCATTTTTGCACAATTTTGTTTTACTTCTACTGTCTTGTTATCCATTTTGTCAATTTTGTTGGCATCTTTCTACAGACCAACCATCTTTTCAGATATTTTCCACAACTTTTTCTCAGCACAATGATCTTGAGCAGCCTTTGATGGAGATTTAGTAAGTAAATTTCTGAGAACCATACCAAGACTAAAATTTGTCTTCTAAAGATATGAAAGTTTCAAGAGGAGTTAAACAAAATGCCTGTATAAACCCCAACGCAATAAGTATGTTCACTAATCATTATTTTTTTTCATTTAAGATATTTTATGGTTTTGAAGGGGATTTTTCTGCATAGTCTTTACAAAATATAAAAATCACAAAATTTCTTAGAACCTAAATTAAACTTGTTTTTTTTTCTTCCAACGATGTAAATGTTCCAAATGGCATGAAACGAATAGAGAATTTTCATTGATCTCAAATTTAACCGATGCGTGACCAATGTGATAAAAATATTTCACTAATTTCTTTCCAGTTTTCACACTTCCTGAACGGTGTGGAAACATTTTTTCTCCTCTCTAGAGAGGAGAGCAAGTTTCGTGAGATTTCCCGCCAAATTTATTCGGAACACAATCCTCAGTGTTTTTCATCCAGTCATTAGAGAAACAGTTTCCAAAACTTAAACACGTTTATTATGAAATTTCTCACATCTCGTTAAATAGATTTTGAAAAGTTTAAGAGCTTGGCAAGCCTAACTTTCAAACATTTGCAAAATTTATTTAACTCGATGTGAGAAATTTCATAATCAACTAGTTCTCGTTATTGAAACTATATTTCTCTTCTCTAGAAAGACAACAATTCACGTGAAATTTCCCGCCAAATCTATTCGGAACATAATCTTCGGTGTTTTACATTATGTCCTTAGAGAAACATTTTCTACAACTTAAGCACGTTACTGATGAAAATTCTCACAATTTGTTAAATAAATTTTCAAATGTTCAAAAACTCGGCAAGCCTCGTTTTCAAACATTTGCAAAATTTATTTAACTGAATGTGAAAATTTTCATAATCAACTTAGTCCGCGTCGTGGAGCTATATATCTGGTACGTTTGGTTTAGTCTATGTTACCCAAATAGAGTATGAAAATAGACATTTAACATACCAAAGGCATTTGTTGCAGTCCATATTAGACATTTACACCATAAGCAAAAACCGAATTCGAAACCGAGACCGAAACCGAAACCAATTTAACTTGAATAATATTCAACATTCAAACGTGTTTCTGTGCTATAAATCATACTTGCATAATTCTTTGAACTATATATAGATTATCCTTTTAAAAACTTTTATTCTTTTCGAGGAGTAAGAATATACGTCTAAGCGATAGTGCACCGCACAATTCAACTTTTGTGAAATTTTACATAACTTTTGACGTTTTGATATTCAAATTTTCTTCGTATGTATTGAGTGGTAAATAATAACTAAATACCGAAGTTACTGTGAATTTACTTTCTGCATATGCGCATTTCGACAACTAATGTCTCTTCAGTGCAGATAAAATCTAAACGTTTGGTAATTGTGTGGACGGATATATATCTGAAATCTGGATAGAGATGCTATAACATACGGATTAATTGATCCCACATGTCCAAAGGAACAATAGTCTTTTCCACGAGATTGTTATATAGTACTTTATTTGCAAGAAAAATTGGAAAAAACGTGATTTATTAATATAGAAAAAATAATTTTTAAAACAATTCATTTAAAATACTTATAACTTATCTGTAAATATTCATAATTCATTAATTATCATTTATAAATGGAAAAAGAATTATTATTATCATATTGAATTGTGAATATAAAAAAAAATAATAATTTGAATGAACGAATGATTAATATTAATAATATAATAATAAACATTTGTAAATGATTTCCTAATATTAGTAAATAAAGTATTAATATTGATAAATAAAGTTGAAATATTTATAAACGAATTTTAAATATAAGAAATAAGCACTAATTATAAATATTTAAAAAAAAACATAGGAAATATTTATAATTGATTTATTAATATTTATATATGATTTCTAAATATTGATTAATCAATTAGTAATGTATTATAAATATCAACAGATTTATAATAAACATATATAATGAATTGTTATTTATAATTCAAGCAAAAGTGCATAAAAATACTTGATTTATTAAGTAAGAATGATATCTATAATTCGAATTATTTATAACATGTTGTCAATATTTACATTTCATTTTTTATCTTTAATGATTTAATTGTTAATAGTTAGAATTCAATTATTATTATTAATCATTCATTGATCAATATTAATAATTGGGAAAGTATTATTTATATTTCTCTAATTCTTGTTCAAAATGCACATCTACATGTGATGTCCTTGCTACATACAAAGTTTTATGAAATTCTGTTGAACGGTTACAGAGGAGTTGCGCTTAAAAGATCTGGCAGGCGTCCGGCCACCCACCCACCCAATCGCCGTACATTAGCATTTTATTAACCTGATTTCCCAAAGGGAAACCCGGTTAAAAATCATACCAGGCAAACAAAATTTATTTGTCGATATTACAAAATTTGAACATGGACATTTCTTATACTAACCAGATTTACTTTGAGGAATATTTCCCAAACAGAACTTGAAAATTAAGAATTTTCATGCTCGACGTACTTATATTTGATTTTGGTTTATTCTGAGAGACATGTCATTGCCATAGGTTTATTTTACTTATAGATATTTAAAAGCAATGCTTCTTGTTTTATCTCAAAAAGAACATTTAAATACATTTTGTTTTAGTGTATATACATTTTGTTTGCGTGTATATAATTTCCAACATTATATAAAAACTGTTTCTTTTTGTGTGTTTTGAAAATCAAAAAAAAATATTGTTAAAAAAACTTTATAAAAGGAAAATTACGGTGATTGCAACCCGAACATGCACTTTCCGTGAACTTAGCTCATGTGCCACATATATAACATCTTTTTCCAGAGATTTTTAAAACTGAAGAACTTTAAGTCTTGGTCTAAATTAACACTGTAAAAGTGAACATAGACAATCGTATGGGATCGAATCCTCCCATAACTTGCGAACTTGCTGCTCGTGTGCACTCCAAAATGGTCACAAACACCACTCTGTTGGTTTACTAACTTATGATATTGCAAAAAACTGTAATAAAATAAAAAATAAAATTGTCATTTACGAAAGATAAAGAGAATAATGCGGTAAACGACTTAGAGCTAATTTCCTAGAGAATGTTGCCTTGCTTGCTTTGTTTGCCCAGGCGTTAAAACTAAGATTGGTGGCTTCAATACAATAGATGGGTGGAGACTTTATTTGTTTATGATATTCCAAGATTTGATTGGACAATATCCATTCAAAGATTTTGTATGTTACATGACCCTGAATACATTTCACCGAGTAATACACAAACTCACAACACAGTTTACAAATTATTATTTTTCAATACAACTTTCAATAAAAATGTTGGATAAGTCTTGGTCAAATTGTTGTTTCAAAATAAGATTAAAAGATCAGCATGGGCATGTTAAGCTATTTTGTCAAAAGACTAACTGATTTTATTAGGAAAACTGACTGTATGCAATTTTAATTTTGGAGTCTATAAATTTCATAGCATAAAAACCTTAAATTTTGGAAACCCCAATATGCCAAAAGCATACCAGAATAAAAATTTTGACTGAAAAGAAAACAAAAGTGTAGCAGAAAATTGACATTATCCCCCCTTTCAGTAGATTGAACCAAAGAAAAAATTCTCAAAGGTATTCTTTTGAAAATTCATGTACAAATGTTCCCATAAAAAGCGGCAATCTAAGAATAAAAGGGCATTTTTATTTCCCATCTTAAAATTATTTTACATATACATATACAACATTATTGGTGCATGTATTTTCTTCATGTAACATGTATTGTGTTAATGTGAATTTCTTGGTTAAATGTATTCAAGGTTTTGTTACACATGATAGAGTTCTGTCAAAAGATTTGTCCATTCATATCTTAGAAAACCGTAAACAAACAAAGACTCAGCCCATCTATTGTATGGACACCATCAATCTTAGTTTTAACGCCTGAGCAAAAAAAGCAAGCAAGGTAACCAAACTTTTGTTCAACATGCTCGAGGAAATTAGCTCTAATCGGTTTCCGTATCTGATCGGATGAACTGAAAATACCTGATTGCAATTTCCGTTTCTCGTTTCTAATTGGATAAAACTATAAATTAAAACATTTACGATTCAAGCTCTTTTTTTTCGACTTTGATCGGAATTTATAGTTTTAGTACAGAAGCCCCTAGTCTTCGTTCTTAATGCTTAATGCTTGGCATTTCGATCGGAAACTGCAATTATCGTGCGAAATACCTGGTATTTTGCGGAATACTATATATTCCGCTAGGAAACTGCGGTTTTCGTGCAAATACTAGGTATTTTGCGTTTTTGTGATTATCAACTTTAAGTTGTCAAAAGGAAATATCTGTTGTCATACGGGAAACAGACATCCCACAGCGGTCCACAAGATCGTTATTTCGCACATCTGAAGAAATAACAAAATACAAAAGGGACTCTTAAGAACTAGTTAATGCACATTGCCCTTTTCACACTGTCAGGCGTATTTTTTATAAAAAAAATGCAATTATGCCAAAATTTGTAAAGATTTTACATTCATCATTTTGTATAGTTTGGTTCAATATTCATCTCTAGTTTCAAAGAATAGGATTGAAATATGGTTTCAAACTGTTTTAACTACATGCTCTTTCTTGTTAAATCGGTATGAAATGCAAAATCTTGGCAAATACATCTAATAAATCATTTCTGAAACATTTTTGAGTCGGTAAGCTTGGGAGGATATCATTCAAATACGTTTACCAATAGAGTCGAATGCTATTGTCCTGAACTTGCCATCATGCAATCGCGTTTTATCTCATTATTATCCTATAAACAAAGGAGATTGTTTTTATTAAAGACCTTCGTATCATTGCTGTAAAGTTTAGCTCAAATTGACAATCATCATATATTCCAGTTCCTATCGTTGTTGACGTTTGTCGTCTATCCCTCATTTGTAGTTCTTATGTGTCGTTTCATTATGGATTGTGGCCTGTGGTCGTAATTTTCGGCCATTTCAGGTGTTTCCTGTTTTCGTTTTTGTGTAACTCTAAAATTACCTGTAATATTTTCCAGTCTCATTTTCCAATGAATCTTCCACGGCACAATATATAGAGAAGTCTGAGCTCCTTCCTTTGGGGTTTCATGAAACCAACCTTTGTAATAATAGTATATATCACTCTCCTGATAATTGCTAGACGACCTTTAAGAGCATGTCTTGCTAATTCTGTATCAATGGCACCAGGGTGTAATGCATATGCTGTGACTCTGGTCCCTTCATCAAAATACAGTTGTAGATAATCATTTCGCATAAACAGCCACAGAATAAATAACCTTTCGCATGATTACATTATAAACAAAAAAATACTAATATACATTTAAAAAAAAACAGGGAACAAAAAAGTGTATGTAAAACGAGTTCCTAATAATTACAAGATATGAAGTTAGAAGACCGTTGGCAGACAAATCATTCGATGCAAAAAGACGATATTCGTTGAATTTTACAAAAGAATGATATTGTCCTAATTTCAGGACGAAATGTCGAGTAAATTTTCATGGTGTAGAGACTTAAGCTTATAAAAATTATTTGTGCGGTTACGCGGATGTAAACTTGGATTCTATTGGCTGATTAACCACCTGCTAAATAACCATGTCCGCCCTACACAAGACAATCAATAATCATGATAATGTAGTGTTTCACCTACATGTAGACCAAAGTCATTCAAAAGCGTACATATATATAGAATTGTACATAAGGACAAAATTCACAAACATGCAGTAAGCATGGATATATAAACATGTTGTAATTAAAGTTTATCATAGTTTTCTTCCACGTAATGTAAAACTAATTTTCAGCCTGATATTTACATTAAAAAANTAAAATGTGAAATACATCTATAATTTGAATAACATGTAAATTATATGAAATTCATTTTCAAAGGCTTTCGCTCCATGTATTACGAAAACGCCATGTAAACTTTATACAACATGAAAAATCAATACATCATTCGGCTGTGTATTGTCCAGAGTACGCGGTCAGTCGACATAGCGTTTATGTGTATAATCGTGTAGTTAAATGTAGGTCATTTTGTAATTATCTTTGCATAACCGCACAAAAATGTTATCATGCATTGAATCAACTAATAGGATTATTTAGATAGTGTCAAAAATCGTTGAACGGCAAGCGACCTTTATAATGTATGCAGGTTAGCATTTCCGTTAAATCTTCAAGTCTAGTCAGATGTTTTATAACATTATAAAAATTGCATAAAACGAATCAGACGTTAGAGACGCAAACATTATTGAAAAAAAGAAATGCTTTGATGTTTATCAGAATGTTAAACCACAACTACTATTCCCCCTGCTTTAGCGGTCGGTATATAGTGATCATGGTGTCTGGTCGTTCGTTCGTCCGTTCGTTTTTTCGTCCTTCGGCCATAGGGATACGCACTTTGTGTCGACAACTCCTCCTAGACCACGCAATGGAATTCTATAAAAATTTTCACAGAATGTTCAGTATGTATTGCCATTTTGAACCATCTATTTAAAAATTTGATGTGGAATGACTTTTTATTTTTCCGGATTTTTTTAATTTCTGGAATCAAATAGGGGAGCGAGAGGTATGTATTTTAGTGAGCTTTGCTCACATTTTTCTAGTTTGTTTTGTCTTTGTTATGCTTCCTCAATTTGTGTTTGATATGAATTGTCATGATTTTGATTTTGATCTGTGATTTCGGAATTTCCCCTCTCCTCATTTTTACTTCGTTATTCATTTGCCGATGTATTTGTTTTAAAATAGAAAGAAGTTACATTTAAGAGGAAAAATGGCAGGTTAATAATTATTCGTTATTCGTTACTGAGATATAAGAGAATAAAAAAAATTGCGGGAAACTTAAACCTTGTTATATTGCATTGGTTTAATAACAGCTGGGTTTCACAATCGTTGAATGGGACTGAATAAATATGTTTTGATAAAATTAAATCAGAATACTCATCAAGGTGTATACAATTAAATTTAAATAAATCAAACCAGAGAAGTCCGGAATTCTTCCAAAAATACCAAAACACAAGTATTAAACCTCCTTAAGTAGTACTTATGTCCAAAAGTACCAAGTTGTCGTTCTCCACATTAAGGACTTTTCTTCACTTTATAATCTAAAATCACATATTTATGGCAATAAGCGCTATTCATATGAAGCAAAGCTTTTACAAGGGCTAACACACAAAAACATCTTCTGACCCAGACGATGTAGTTTCCCTCTTTAATCCAAACTTAGAGAAAACGAAATATACATACCTTGGGACGCTTACTTGTCGTCCAGTTGTTAAAATACTCCCATAAAAAGATTTGACATTACCAGTTTTGACTGTTCTCTGGACTAACTCACTGACAGTGTTGCGAATATCGTATATTGAGCATGACATGCCTACCCTTTCGGAACACCTGTTGTCACTCCAGGTTTTTATGAGAGCTTCCACTTCAAGTGCTTAATTTTGAATTTTGTGTTTGTGCTTATCCCTTTTTTGCTTCAGATGTCTCCTGTTTTGTCTCGCTTTAGCCATGCCTTCGAATCATTGAAACTTACATGTCTTTTGTTCCTTACGTAACTTACTGCCGATGTTTCATTTCAAAGACAAAGGGTTTAAGGTTAATTGTGACATACGATCATCCAATACAGTGCTTCATTAAAAAAAACGCCACTTCTCAAAACAAGTAAATAGGTGACAAAATTTCAATTATTTTTTTCAGGGTAGGGGGAGGGCAAAGTGTTACCTAAAATCAAAAGTGTTATTTGAAAAGTTCACCTTAATTGCAATCTTCTGGACAGCTCTCTAGTAAAAAGGACATTGGCAAGTTTGCTCCGATAATATGCCGCGAAGGTATTGTAATGTTTTTCTCTGTTGATGTCATGAAAATCAATTTGTCCAGCTGAAATTTAAAATTAGTTCACGTTTTTACGCATCTTCGATAAATAACTAAATACCGTAGTAACTGTAGATTTACTTTTTGCAGACGACCATTTCGAGAAATTTTGTTCTTTCAGTGCAGGGCGGTGTTTTATTGGTACACAGAAGACCTTCCGAAGAGCTTCTTTTTTGTTTTATTGGACCCAGAAGATATTCGGAGAACTTCCGTCTCTTCTTTTTCAAAGCAGGGGCGTGTTTTATTGGTCCTCTTCCGACCTCTCCGGAATATCTACAGAAGAGCGGCGCAAACGAACAGAAAAAGAGAGTTTCAACAGAAGACTGTTCCAATCGAATAGAAAAGAAGATCTTCAGAAGAAATTCTCTGAAAAGTAAACAAAACACAGGAGATTCCAATATGGCGGAACACATCACACTTTTTCTTATGATGGAAGATATTATAGACCTCCACAACACAGAGGAGGACGATACAATGTTCAATCCATGACGGGATGAAACATTGACAATATTTTCGGCAGCTGCTTCACTGGTGTAGGTCAACGTTCAGTAATTTCTGGGAAAAGTCTTTATTACCGGCGAAGAAAGTCCCCCTTTTAAAGATTTCTGGAAAAAGGTCTTTTTGCCGACAAAGCAAGTCCCCTTAAGCAAATATGAAATGGCATTCACAAATACTCGACGTATCAGTGTATCAGCAGTGTTCCGGAAACAAAGTAGACAAGATGTTACTTAACATATATTTTAATGGTTGCTTTCAAGATTCTAGTAAGCGACACGCCACCAATCTGTGTTGAATCTTTAGAAAATTCAAGTGATATTGTGTAAAATCATTATTTCAAGTGTTTTGGTGTGATCTGCACTGATGAGACGACGAGACATAAGTCGTCTAAATGCGCATATGTGCAGAAAATAGAACTGAACTGTAACTTTGGTATTTTGTTATTTATTACCACTGGGCCGATGCCTTTGCTGGTGGACTGTTAGTCCTCGAAAGTATTCATCAACCCAGCAGTCAGTACTTCGGTGTTGACCCGAAAACCGATTGTATTGAAACTTTCAATATCTAAACTTTGCATAATTTTGTTTAAAACTAAGCAGTATCTCCCTCATGTTTAGCTCTGTCCCTAGCTGAACTTTGGCTTTTCTATTTAGTCCCTAATGGTTATGTGTTCTGTATCAGCTTAAATATGTTTTTCGGTTAATGAACTCCCAAGTATTTTGGTATGATCTGCACTGATTAGACATAAGTTGTCGAAATGCACATATAAAGAAAATAAATTAACAGTAATTTTGGTATCTTTGACACATTCCCCGTTTCCCTTCTTTTTCTTATTAATATTCGAAGAGGTAACAGGTCCAGGCGAGGATTAGTGATATGAGTTTTCAACATGACATACTATGCCAGGTTATGCTATATACCCATTGCATCATTTTATATACTAACATCTCCTTCCTTGAGGCATAAAAAATTGTCAAGGCCTAAAGCGTGACAGACAACATACAAAACTGTAGCTGGAAAGCATGAATTAAATTACAAAATTCGCCTGTCGCCAGACCGGGATTAGATCCCGGTACCACTAGGACGACAGAACAGTGCTCTACCATCTAAGCTAAGGAGTACTAGTGCAGATAATGGAGGGTGTTCCAAAACTGTTTCGGTGCTAATGCTTCTATTCATGGACGGGCATGCTCCGTTGCATACTCAAAGCTACGTTTCTTTGAAAAAAATATCACATAACTTTGTATTGAAATTCCACTAATACAAATAAAAAGAACCAGAAACGGAGTTTTTCCCATTATGACCGATCTTTAAATTCCAATCCTGAACCAAAATCTATGTCCAATCCTGCACAATTTTTGTAACAAAATAACAATTCCAATCCTGCACATAAACAAATATTGAACTTGGGATATTTATGTAAATATAACACATAGATAAGCAAATCCAGTTCGAGTGAATAGAGCTTGATGTAAAGATTTAATCTAGGTCCCTTCCCCAATAATCGGAGTCTTAAAATATGCCCAAAGAGGAAAATACACTCCATCACCCAATTCAAACTAAATTTCAGAGATTCAATGGTGTTTCATAGAAGAATAAACATTCAAATGTACATACTAGCGATGTCATAAACAGACAATAAACAGCACAACGACTTCTTGATCGCAAGAGTATTGTATTTTATTCAATAAACATAACATACACAAAGAAAATGAGCATTTCTTCAGGTCTACCCGTTTTCGACAAATATTGTCCACCATCTTTTTTGTCCAATCCTGCACACGTATACGACAGTGATGTTGGTGCCTTGATATATGTTTAGCACGTTCCTTAAACACAAAAAAATTACACATCCATCCTAAACCACCATCTTATACTCCGCTATTTTTTTTTTAAATTATATTTCTTTCCTTTTTATTATTACAATTTTGCCTTTCCATATTGATATCGATGCTGTTCTTTCACTCAATAATCCATATTTCGATTATTACATGTACTCGATTCGATAAACACTTAACCTTAAATACCCCCAAATAACTGGAAATTCAAGACACTACAGAAACTGAAAAGTATTTAGATCTCTTTCTCGAAATTGAAAAAGATGGTAGACTTGGACTTGAATTTATGACAAACATGAAGATTTCAAATTTCCTATCGTTAATTTCTAATTTTTTTTGTAGAAATGTCCATTCTGTCCGTGCAAACGGTGTAGTTGATACGATATGCAAAGTCATCCTCAAAATAAGACTACCTTACATAAACGGATGTTTACTGCCAGGCCATCCTCCAATTACGACTAATTCTAATATGGGACCAATGGACACAATGACGACCAGCCATATGAAAATCTCCAATAACATCATGAGCGACGTCACAACAGTGTACGCTTAAACAGACGACGTCACAATATGTTTTGTGCACAAAAACGTCAGTAAATCTTATGAGATGGCTGTCCTTACTGGTACACTATAGGTCCGCGCAGATCATTAAATGTCATATTGGAATCGAAATAATTCATGTTAGCCGGTGGTTTGTAGTCGATTGACATATGGGTGTCCATTATTTTCGTTTATTTTCCCCCTCGCTCCGCTACGCTACGCTCCGGGTAAAATATTCAAGAAAATAATGGCCACCCATATGTAACAACGGCAGTAGAATACCGAAGGAACAAGGGAAGCGATGACTACAAAAATCGAAGTCCAAAGACATGGCAGAAACGGTAACAGATAAAAACAAAGACAAAACAAGGACGTGAGACAGCTACAATGCACGGAAATAAAAAGATAACATTAAGAACTAAGGCTAAGGCACTCATAGTGTGAACTCCCATGAAAACCGGGAGTGACATCAGGTGCTCCGGAAGGGTAAGCATGTCCTGCCCCGCTAGCGACACCCGTCACACTGTCAGTAAGGCATAAAGTGTTTTGAAAGGTCTGTTTGGTAGCGGATTGGTTAATGTCATTTTCTAACCCTTAGACAAAAACCAATGTGATCCATGATACATGCTGCTTCTCTAACCCTCAAACAGTATCATGGTGAAATTTGGAAATCTCCAATAAACCACCAGTGCCCATGAATCTTTTCTTAATTTACCAACAGATTTTTGTTACTATTACTGTGAGGAGGAAAGCTTTTAATTAATAAACCATGAATTCTATGGTCACCATCACGAGTTGGTTGACCAGTATAATGTAACAGTCTAGTTACTTGATAATGATTTTTTACATATGACTAGATCTAGCATTGAGTTATTTCTTCATACTTGACTTGTTCCTTGATGCTATTTAATATTGAAATATCATTGACGGCCCTGTCGATGCACCCGGTTTCACTATTCGACATGTCCACCTTGTTCCTCATGGCTGGGTGCTGGGTGCGGATCAGGTCTAGCAGTAAGTTGGTCAAAAGAAAATGTCCTAAATGATTGACGCCGAACTGCATCTCAAAGCCATCCTCGGTCTTCCAGTAAGGACAAACCCCGATTCCTGAACAAAATAAATTTATATTTACATATATGTTGATGTTTTCATATATGCTAAATCGAATTTTGTCAATACAAAAGCATACTTTTAGAGTGTATGACTCCAGGTATGCTCAAACTACTTAACACCTCCAAATATGGTTCGATGTTTCTGTTTGTTCTTGGACGTCTGTTGAGTCATGCAAGTCGAGTAGTGAATTAAGTACATTTCCTCTATAACTTTTCATATTCAAATAGGAATATTGAAATAAAAAATACCAAGCAGAATTGTCGGAAGCCGAAATCGAAATTGCAAAAAAATGACTGTCACGGTCATTTTAAAGTAAATGGTCTGATAAACGGGATTTATGATGCTCCAATCCCTTCATTTCCAGTGAGGCAGTGTCCAATAGCAACTCAACAGAATTTGCTATTGAAATGTCTTAGACAATGACAAGAAATGTTTGTCAAAGTTCTAAGTGAAAAAAAGAATCTTTATAAAATTTCGGACTGAAACTTGAAGTTTTTCCACAAAGGACATGTATCTTTTGATCGTTGGGACGTAATTTTTTAAAAGCCCTGATTTAGAAAGTCCGAATAATTGGCGCTAGCTCTCGAGTGTCGAAACAACTGTAAAGCATAAACTCCGTAAGTAGGAGAAGTCAAAATTGTTAAATAGATGTATTAGATAATAAATAATTGAAGGTGTGTTGCTCAAAGAACGTGTCCAGGTGGTCGAAATAAGGGTATGAAAGAATGCAACTTGCGAATGTTTATTTATACTCTTAAGGTTACCATTTCTTAATACCGAAGTTACGGTAAATGATTAAATTATGAAAATCGGCAATACTATTGTTCGGTTGTATGGACAATATGAACTCCAAATAGGGAACAATACTTAAAGAGGTAATTTCATAGCTTTTTACTTACTTATTATTTGTTCAATTTGAATACAAAATTTGCAGGCAAATTCGTACAAATGATAAATTCTTATTTATAAAATTTGTACTCCCACAAAATGTTAATTGAAAATTTTTTGATGCCGACGCTGTTGGACCAGAGTTCCCGAGGGTTTTCACCAGCCCAATTGTCAGACTTGTCTGACATGAAAAAATGACCTTGCTTTTGATAGACATTTACTGTTTATCTAAATTCTAAACCCTTAAAAAACTGAGGCTTAATTCCATGTATGGTAGTCGGTGGATGTCCTTGGTACCGAATTGGGCCTCATATTTAGATATTTTTGGCAATGAGTGACAAACGTGGTGATTTTAACTTCCCAATTGTGACCTTTCCTTTTCTAAGCAGCAATAGACCTACATCTAAAGCGTATGGAGTGTACATTTCACAGCCGATTCGTTACTGTCGAACATGTAGTTGGCTTTCCATATTATTCGATTCAAATGCTGTTGATGAGTGGTTATCCCTTGAAACACGTGTACAGCATAACAAAATTCACCTATTTCTGAAACCACTGGGTTGATGCCACTGCTTGTGGACAAGAGGTCCCAAAGGGTATTCACCAGCCCAGTAATCAGACTCGTCTGACATGGAAATTTTACCTTGGGTTCTATAGATATTTACTTTTTTTTATCAAAATTCTAATCCCCTAAAATATTTAGGCTTTATTCTGTGTATTGCACTCGGTGGATGTCCTTGGTACTGGATTTGGCCTCCTACTTCGACATTTTTTGGTAATGAGTACTTCTATCTATGTTTTGGATTATGGCTTTCTATGTTATTCGATTCAAATGCTGCTGATTAGATATTACTTCTTGAAACAAGTGTACAGCATAACGAAATTCCTTGTTTTTTCTGCAACTTTGGTTTTTGTATTTAAACATTGAATTATTTTAAATGAGCAAAAACGCTGTACCAACAGCTGAGGAGTCAGGGATTTGTTCGGCTTTGTTACTTCCATTCCTCCAGAAATTATATGGCTGTCACCATGACATTACTGAAAGATATTACGTGTCGGTGTCCCAGATGAAAATGGACGTTTTCAGCTAGATTTCACGTCTTCACGGATTTGACTTGACCCTGGATTGACTCGCTGATAGTGTGACGGGTGCCGCTGGCGGAGCAGGACATGTTCCGGAGCACCTGATTTCACACTTGGTTATTATGGGAGTCACGGTGTCGATGCTTTTGTTGTTGGTGTTGTCTTGTATATCATACTGTTACATTTTAGTTTTGTCTCCGTAAGTTAAGATTGTGCCACTGATTTGTCCTTGTTAATGTTTAAAAACTAAAGTGATTTTCTAAAGCTTTTCAAATTTTTACCTTGGTACTGTTTCAGGATGAGAGAAGCAACACGTTCCATGGATTTTTGATTGGTTTCGTTATAGGAATAAAAGTAATTTTGGAGGAGTTTATCGATGTGTAAAAGCAGCCGACTCACTCACAAACTAAATAAAGTCCGAAGGACTTTATGTAAAGTTTGTGAGTGAAAGGTGTGTTAACGCGGCCGACTCACTCACAAACTAAATAAAGTTCGAAGGACTTTTTGTAAAGTTTGTGAGTGAAAAGCCGCGTTTACACATCCATAAACTCTTCCAAAATAACTTTTATTTCTTATAATTCCAATCCTTTGAAATTAAAACAATGTTTTCACTGAATTTGACGTCAACATATACTGCACTATTTTCCTCGGAGTGTATTGATGGACAAGAAGAGTTTATCGAGAAAATAACTTCGTTGTTGTTCGTGACGTTGACCAATGAAATTGGACGATGCAATAGCAATTGGAATTATATAAGGGTAAGAAAATGAAATGTACTAATCTGCCACTTAGCAGATCTTCGAAAACAGTAACTGCGTAATGATCGTGTTACCGGTGTCGCCAGCGGAACAGGACATGCTTACCCTTTCGGAGCACCTCTGGGTTTTTATACGAATTCACACTATATGAGTGCCTTAGCTCCTATGCTGTGATTTGTGGACGTCTGGTGTCCCTGTTTTGCTGTATTCTTGTTTTATCGATATATTTGGACTTTGATGTTTTTAATAATCACAAAGCCTTTGTTTCTTCGCTATTCAACTGTCGTTGTTTGCTACTTAAGTTTCTATCTTTACATGTGCAGATTAAATCTGGCAGAAAATCAATATACATTTTCCCGGTGAACAATAGTGGTTCAGGACCTTTAGCTCCTTTTCGCCACCAAAAGATATGCGGTTAGCTGAAAGGTGGTTTGGTAATGTGGCTAGACATCCAATTTTGCTTCTTACCACACAAATTTTATCGAGTTGAGAGTTAAGTTTGCTACTTGCAAGCATCCTTATTTGTTTCGACTCCTACCTAGCGAGTCAGCTTTTCACCAGTATGTGCTTGAGACGTGTATTCAGACACAAATTTGGATGTCTTAGCCATATTGCCAAAACATCGTTTAGCTCAACGTATCTCTACGGGTGTAAATAAGAAGCTTAAGATCCTGAACCAGCATTGTTCACTGGGGAAAAAAAAACTTTTGATTCTCAGCAAGATTTAATCTGCACATGTAAAGGTAGAAACTTAAATAGCAAGTAATGCATTTGATATGAGCAGAATTTGAGTTGTACAGAACTTTGTCCTTGTCAAGGTACCGAAATCTGTGAAAACAACTTTATTAAAATCTAATGTCAACATGAATGACAATGACAACGAATCGGTATGATATGAAAACCTCGTATAGTACATAGAGTAGTAATGATGATCTATGAACTGAAGGTTGATGTGTCAAATGCTTGGAACGTGTACATACTACTTTTTCTCCAATAGAAAATGAATTAAAAAAATAATTATAATAAAAAATCAAGAAATATTTTTAAAAAAGGTTTCATAAAGGTATATTTATTACTATGTACTAAAGAAAACAAAATTAAAAAAAAAAAATAAAATAGAAAAATGTGAAAAATAAAATACTAAAAATCCCCCCAATATATATGAATGCATTTTTCAAGTTAAAAAAACTTCCTGCCATATTGTCTGAGACCTTATTTTGGTTTGTAGGCTACCGACGACATGATTTATTTCGTCTAATTAACAATAAATTACTTTTATGTATGCCAGTTCTTAAAATCAATTTTATGGTGAATTATCAGTTTAGTTGTCATATGTATGTCTCAGTTTCATTTGACTAAAAACATCTATATAGTATGTCGTTGGAATTTATGCTAATGTCAAAGTTCAAAAGGTCAAGGTCATTTCACAAAATACTTATATAGAGGACAAATCGTGTTTTGGGACCTCGTTCATAAATTCGTACCCTGTGAATCGCTTTATGTTAAAAGGTGGTCTAAATTGTTATCAATGGTTCATAAATACATTGTCAAAGAGATATATAAACAGTTTAGTAAATTTTATTAACTTCACGTTGCAATTAATGATTGAAATGTGACTGAAATGAGCTTAACAGAATTTAGAAGTTTGACCTTTGACCTTCAAAAAGTCGTGACCACTTCTCAATTTGACGAACGATGAAATGGATAGAGCACAAAATTACCTTTCAAATGATGTACAATGTAGCCTGATGTTAGGTGGGTGATTTAAATCTTACGAATTTGAATTCAGTTGCTCCACTATTTTGTCTCTTTGTAAACAGATATCACAACACAAACATTATCGACAAAGACGAAGCTAAAAATAATACAGTGATATAAAGACAACACATAGAACAAAAGAACCGACAGAAAAAAAAACAAAAAAAAAATTCAACTGCAATGATCCAATGATCCTGACTTGGTACAGGCATTACAGAAGAAAGGGTATATAGTGCTCCGATACTCCACTTTCATTGCGGTAGTGTCTGGTAGTAACTCAACAGCAGTTGGTAATGAAAGGTCGCAGACAGTTAAAGAAATGATCATTCCAGTATTAAGTAAAAAATGAATCTTTAATCAGAGATCGGACCGAAACTTCAAATTTTTCCACAAGGGACTGATATCTATTGAAGGCCTTTTTAAATGATCGTATGGCACGGAGTTTTTTTTAAGCCTTCATTAATAAGGCGGTCACGGAGATAACTGTGTTTAATGAGAGAGAAAGTCTGTATAATTTTGCTAGCTCTTGCGTAACGAATAAACTGTGAAACATACATTCCGTAAGCAGGAGAAGCTCGAATGCTACTTCCATGATAGGAAAATTGATCGATTTGATATTAAAATGGTCCCTTTGTCGTGAATTTTTTTGTACTGAGATGGCCATTTTCGTTCAAATTCGAGATGTAAGTTTAAATGTAAAAAAGATGTAGATCTAGTGGTTCCCTTTATCTCAAGTTCTGGCGGATATATTAATGGCATCCATTTAGCAAAAGATGCATTATTGATGGATAGAACAACATAAAATATCAAAATTGACATAGAAGGATCTACCATCTTTTATTTTATAATCTTTTATGAGTCCCTGAAGAAATGCAGTCTCATAAGAATATTAAATGAAGTCGAGTAGAGGAGCACATTTAAAGCCCATATGTATGCCAACTTCCTGTTGATAAATAGCACCTCTTATCTCTGCAAATGTATTATCAATTAGAAAATCAAGCATACTGCACATCTGTTTTTCATCGTAGATTACTTTTCCTTTTAAAATCGTTTTAGAAAAAAAATGTGCATTTGAAACCTACTAGTAATACAATAAATGTTCTTGAATAGGCAAAGGCTTTCTCACCTTTGTTTTGTGATTTTAGTTTATCGTGAGGACAATTGTGTGATAGACAGTGTGGAAAAATGAAATGTATTATGAACGGGATTGAAGATTTTCCAATAAATTCTTAGAATTTCTAAGTATCAACATGTGATTTATGTCACTTCGGGCATAAATAGTTTCACGGTATGATTTATTTTGTAAGTGTTTTATTTTTCAGAAAAATAAATGGATATACAAAGA
This sequence comes from Modiolus philippinarum, assembly GCA_002080025.1. Lineage (NCBI taxonomy): Eukaryota > Metazoa > Mollusca > Bivalvia > Mytilida > Modiolidae > Modiolus > Modiolus philippinarum. The sequence goes on along the minus strand of MJUU01015646.1, from coordinate 11,271 downwards.
CAGCTCACAGATCATAACATGTGCAACACATACATAAAGCACCAAATTAAATGCTACATAAGCAATAATCATAAAAGATATTAAGTGAACAAACATTTCACAGTATGCTTTATGCCTGTCTTTGACTGCAGACAAAATCTAAGTTCAATGTTGAGCAAAATTAAGATCCTGTGATGTATCTTTCCTTATAAGGTTTTTTGTGTAAGTTTGGTACCTAATATAAGTATGGCAGGTCTTGATTGTGCTTCCATTCTTTAATCAGTATAAGCTGTCCTATGATTTTTTGAAACCCTCAAAACGCATTTATCTTTATATCAAATTTATTGCTGATGTATCTTTTTGTACTGAAAAAAAATTAAATGTGACACATAAAAAATCCTTTTCATAAATCATGGAAACTAGTTTTAATTAAAACATAAAATTGTTAATAGTTTTAAGCAATACAATAAGTTCCATCCAATAGACCATTTGCTAATAAGGTCTGAGTTCCCGAATTTGACCTCGCGTTTTACAGACTTATCCAATGAGAAGCTACTCTAGACCTGACACACATGAGAGGTTTCCAACATAAACTAACCAAAATGTAAAAAAATATTGTTTTTTGACCTGTACGGTTTCTAAACTTCATCTTTGGTGAATGTTTTGTTTTATATCTCTACAGATTTCATATGCCAGGGTGCTTATTTATAAAGGATTTCTTCGGTTTCTTAAATGTAACTTGTTCGTTGTCACGTGCTCTTTATTGAGTGAAAATTTTAAAGAAGGGAATCGAAGTCAGTAATTGGTAAATCATCAATTGCTTCAACTATATCCTGGGTCGGAAACACAACCTGTTTGACATAGAGAACAATGCAATATACGCTATTTGTTATTTTTGGAAACGTTGCTTTAACTTCAAATATTGAAAGTAAGTGAGAACCGAACCGTCCATCCAAAACGAATAATCAAAGGACAATGCAATATCGGAAACAAAAAAGGCACACACAACATGAGCTGGGCACAGAGAAGCAAAAGAAGACACACACGCACAAAGACATCTGAAATGTATTGAGAATATACGATACAAACAAAAACCCACAAACATTTAACAAACGCTTAAGGATGGTCACTCCTCATGCTTTTGAAACTGTCTCTGACTTTCGGAATTCTCTTATTTTATCCATTATTATGCATTAGAAAATTTTGCACACTGACCCCCAGTTTTCTTTTAAAAATATGATAGTATACATCTTCAATAGACTTCTGCCAAAATTTGACAAAATTATTGATATTCCTTTATTGCATTTCAAAGGTAAGTGCATGAAAAGTCTAGAGAAGTTCGGTTCCCGCCAAAACTTCAGGCATTTTAATCTCAAAAACGGCCAAACTGACCAATCGAAATTTTTTGCTTTAAAATTTGCTTAATATGATGTATGATCCATATTCTAATAAATAAAAATAATAATTTTAAATCCTTGATATAATAAACTTCAGGAGTGACCATCCTTAAAATGAATATTTGGAAAAACGACTGGTCTTTGAGAGTTTTAGAAATTTTACCGCAACCAAGGTAAAAGATGATTGCAATCCGAATAACTTATTGACTTAAACCATTTAAATGAATGCCTTACAGAAGTTCAAGAAAAAAAAAAATAGACATTTTCATTTAATTATCCGAAATAGGGTGTAGAACTAAGCAAAACAAAATAAAATTACTAATCAGAAGGTGACTTCAACTGCAATTTCAAATGTCATAAAATCAAGATTTGGGGAAACTTTGTTTGAATTCATGCGAAATATATTATAACACATCTTACATAACACAAGGCATTTAATCTCCAACAATATAGAAATTCCTTAGTAAAAAAACGTAAGAGTAAGGATCTAGCAATTTTTATTTTATGAGTTTTTACGAGTCCCTGAAGAAATTCAGTCTGGTAATAATATACAACCAAGTCTGAGAGTAGAGAAGCAGAATAAATGGCCGTTGCTTTAACAACCTGCTGTTGATAAATAGCACCGCCAAATGCGACAAATATATTATCAATTGATTTAATTTTTTTTTATTTGAACTGGACTGAAGAGACATAAGTTGTCGAAATGCGCATATGCAGAAACAAAATTTACAGTAACTTCTTATTTATTATCTATTACCACTAGGCCGATGCCTCTGCTGGTAGACTGTTAGTCCTCGGCAGTATTCACCAACTTAATAGCCAGTTCTTCGGTGCTTACCCGAATCCGGTTTCATTTAAAACTTGCAATATCCAAATTTTAAAAAAATTATATTAAAAACTAAGAAGTATCTCCCTCTTGCATAGCTCTGTCCTTAGCTAATGTTGGCTTTCTTTTTTGGTTCTAATTGCAATTTGTTCTCTATCAGCTTTTACACATATTTCGAGTTATGTTTTGATTTGATCTGCACTGAAAAGACTAAGTTGTCGAAATACGCATATGTAAAAACTAAATTTACAGTAACTTCGGTTTTTTGTGTAGATGCATACTGCACACCTGTTTTTTTATCGTATACTTTTCCTTTTAAATCGGTTTTTTGAAAAAAAATGCGGCTTTATAACCTGATACAACAAAATATATTCGAATTGGCAAAGTCTTTTTAAATGATATCTTTGATTCGTGATTTCGGTTTACCATGAGGAAGCGTGGTATACAATTTAGAAAATCAATGTTTTTGATAATGTATTTGTGATAAAGTACTCTAAAGATTTTCCAATAAATCCTTCGAATTTTTAAGTATCCACAAGTGATTTATGTCGCTTCGGGTATGAAAAGTTCAACAGTGTAGTTGACTGCAATTAAAACCTTAGTTCAACAGAAAATTCGGTAGTTGAGCAAGATGGAGATGCTGCGATGTATCTTTCCGTGTAATTTCGGTACCCAGTATAGGTATGACAGGTCTTGATTATTTCTAGTATGAATATTCAAGGAGGACATGAATGACCTGTGATTGGAAAGGATTTCATCTTTGTCAAATGAAATTATTTTGTATGTATCACCATATAGTGCATCATGATCAATGTCTTGTTCTTTGATGAAGCAGTTGTAGTTATGTGCTTTACATACAAATACAATGTTATAAGAAGCTTTGCCTGTAGGTACAACTGACATGTAATGCAGAAAGGCACTTACCGGCTTCATAATCTTCACTAAACAACCCTTGCTTTGGTGATTTTCTTCATCTCATTTATCCAAAAGAGCTTGAAATTGAGAATACTACAAATTCTTCCACATCGGCCTCGTTCCTTGACCTTCATCTTGAAATTGACAACAGAGGTACATTACAAACTAGGTTGTATGACAAACGCGATGACTTCACTTTTCCAATAGTAAACTTCCCTTTTCTTTGTGGCAACATTCCAATAGTACCAGCATATGGAGTTTACATCTCACAACTCGATTCGCTATTCAAGGGCTTGTGGTCGATACAGAGACTTCCTTGATAGTCCTTGATAGAGCCCAGTTGTTTACAAATAGACAACTTAAGCAAGGGTACGTTACCAAAAACTTAAATTCATCACTACAAAAGTTTTACGGCCGACATCACGATCTTGTCGATCGTTATGAGATATCTGTTTCCCAGATGACAACAGATCTTTCCCTCTACAACTAAATGGTGAATAAAAGGATATGGAGTAAATGCACATGAGACAAAGTCTCTACAAATACATGGTAAAAAACAAGCAAAGGAACAACGCTTTTATTGTTGTTCTTCATCTTGAAGTCACCATGAGGCCTTCAACAATGAGCTTTGCTCATACCTCATAGTAAGTTCAAGACGGCCCCTAGCACCGGTTTAAGCGGAATTCTTTGCTAATTGTCGAGCAACGCTACATCCATGTCTTTCTTGGTCATGGCTGCGGGATTGTCAACAAACATCAATTAAACTGGCAAAGTGCTCTTACAATCACTGTCATCCTTTGTCCGACAAAAGCATTAGTGTCTTAAGCTAGTGGACAACTACAACATATAGACAAACACAGGGCACTCATCAAGTCGAATGTAAGAAAACTTGGCGTTATAAAATAGTGAGATGTGGGCACTTAAAACAGGTGGTCTGGATTACATTTCGAAATTAATAAAATAAATGCCAAAATTTGAAAGTATCAATAGTATATCCATATGAGAAATTCTCATATGGATAAAGTTTGTTTTTCCTCTACCGGATTTGACTTAACTACCGGAGTTGACATATTCAACACGGTGTGTGCCTTATAAGAAGCAGGAGATGCTTAATCTACCAGTACACCTGATCTCACCCATGGTTTTTATTGGGTCCGTGTTGTTCATCTGTATGTGTGTCTTCATTTTCCTTTTTTGTCCCGTACTCAAGCAGTGTCCTTGTTTCTTAGTGTTTCCGATGTTGCCTTTGTTCATGGATTGTTCGTTCTTTGACTGACGGTTCCGTTCTCACTTACTTCAAATACAGACTTAGGTTGATTGTTAACTCATCTGCGTAGTTTGTAAACACGACTCTGCATTGAAGATGGAATGGATCTTGCACAAGGACGCAAGTTTTGGTTCTTGGTCTGTCTCTTTCTTAAGCCACGCTCTGTCGTTATCTTCAAGTGTCCATAATGATTTTGAAATCTGAATTCCAATAAATCCGCTGTGGTTCTCGGAATTTCGGACCATTGGAGACCACCTTCCACAGAAATTTGTTTTCAATGAACTTAAGATCGTAGGAAATGACATGTCCAGACGGTCTAAAGACAAAAGGAGGACGGGATCTCAGAAAATTCTCAATGTCTAGGGCCTGCAATGCCTTTTTGTACTTATACATTCTCCTTCTTATGGTCTTTATATAGCGGTAGGATACTATAGGTTTAGACTGATCTTTGAAATAAATGAAATATGGATATTGAAAAACACAAAAAATCTACTTGAAATCATTATTGCACTGTAACAGCATTAAAACTTTTGACTTCTCCACACTCACATTCCTATGTTTCTCCCATAAGAACGGGGAACGATGAAATAGGTACCTTGTTATAGGTAGAGAACAAGCTTACTTTTTGAAATATGGCTCCGAATCGAAGAAACAATATACAGAAGAAGTGATTAAAATGTAAGAGTTTCCATTCGACAATATATTTGTCCAGTTTGGAGGACTTGCTTTTTTTTCCTCGTGATTGGCAATACAATTATAAAAGGGTATACAAGCGGTCTCACTTCTGACCGAGTTGTTTTCTCGGCATTGTATGTTGCAACATATTAACGAATTTGAAATATCGTTATCCTACACTCTGTTCACTCTATATGTTCAATTCTTATACATCTGAGGTTTTTTTTTTTTGTTTTTTGTTTGTTTTTTGTTTTTTTTTTATATATCCTCATGTAAGAGACGTTAGTTGTCTAAATAGCCATCTACAGAAATTTAATTTACAATAACTACAATACTTTTATTGTTTTCATGACGAGAAAGAATTGCATATCGATGGATATCAACTAGAGTTATGTAATTTCAAAATACAATAAACGGGCATTTGCCGACTTTAGTATATTTGAAATTACATAACGAGAGTTGATATCCATCGATATACAATTCTTTCGAGTTGTTAAAATATTTCTCTTATGATTTTCATAAATAAGTGAATATTTATTGCCGAACTGTTGTTTTCGTTTCAAATAACAACACCGTTACTGGGTAACGTTAATCACGGCCAACGAGATTTCAAAGTGGTCCAATAGAAACGTCGGAAAAATAATCACACGGCAGAACCAACATAGGGAAATAAAAAAAAGAGGACTGTACATGCAAGTTATCTACGGTTTGTCATGAAATTTTACACTTAAATATAAGAAAATAAATTAAATTTTAATGTAATAAATATAAAAAAGTATGCTTATTCTAAATACACCCTCTTACTCCATCGTAATTTCAATTTACCTTATCGAACACACCGTTATATCTTTCAATCATCAACGAACCGATCAGTCTAATCGTCTACATCAAAGCGGACGATTTCAGCTCGTAGCACGGAA
>MJUU01015643.1:0-13517 GCA_002080025.1 Modiolus philippinarum | reverse complement strand
TACAAAAATTAAAGATTGTCATACACATTTCACAAGATCAAGTGAATACAGTGATTTAGCTAGCGCTCGTCACTTTCGCCATTGACGAATGTTTTTTAGAAGTGGCGAATTTTTTCAGACTGCAATTCGTCACTTGGAATTTTGAAAATCGCCAAATATGAAAATATTATGTTCATAATCTTTGTTACTGTAATCTAATTGTCCAAACTGACACTTTAATTACACCTGTCATATCAATTAAAGGATTAGTTCAGTGGTAAACAAACGCCATCGGTGATTTGTTTACCTGTGTTCCCTGGCTTGTTATCACTAATTACCGGTGAATCAGAGATAACCTGCTTACCTGTATGGCAATTAACCATCAGTTGTTTAAAATTATTATGGTATTGAACATTAAAAGTATTCTTTCAGCAAAATTTTCATAATTAACAGGTCATACTCCCCCTTTGAATTTTTACAAACCACGTGTTTTGATAGTGGGTTATTTCCCCTTTAAAATTTGTCTTTCAATTTCCTTGAAATTATTTTGTAGACATTTACTATGCTGATATTTGCTTCATTCAAGATCACATAAAATTTATATTGCACCACTATTTAATCTTAAAGGTGCTTAAAAACAACATATGAATGGTATTTTGAAAAATAATTTATTTTTTATTACAAATATATAGAAGTTTGAATTAAGTTATAAAAAATGTTAGACTGCAATTAACTGTAACTTCAGTAAATGTAGCAGCAATGCAAGTTGAACAACTGCAAGGCATGCTGATGCTATTCTCTAAATTAGATGTACATGTATGACTTCTAAAGTATTAAGATGGAAGCACTGAGAAAATATAAAATACTTAAGTGTGGAAGATGAACGTATAAAGTGAATATCAATTTGTTACTATAATATGAAGTATTAAATGCAAGGAAAATAAAAAAAAAAAAGAAATATTAATAATCAAATTATTATCTTCATGGTGAATAAAAAGATGTTGATTATTATCTGCATAGTACACATCGGCCTGCGAAATTCGATACGCAAAAGTGACTAATGGTCTCAAAATCCTAGCTAAAACCCTGTGAATATAATTTCTTTATACCATCTGCTAAAGGACAACAGACTTTTAACATTTTATCATAACGCCATAAAAGACTGGAATATGTTGCCAAATAATTTGAAAAATGTTAAAAATATCCATTCGTTTGAATTGGGGGTGAAAAATTTTCTGTCCAATAAAGAAAGTAGCGATTTCAATAGTTCTTATATTTTTTATTGAGGGCTGTTCCAGAAATGTTGATCTGGGACCCTTTGATGGCACTTTATATAAATTACTATGGGTGGTTGTGTTTTTGTCATCTTTTTGCATTGTACATATGGGGAGGAATTCTGTGGGTGGTGGGTGTCAATAAAAAGTGCCTTCAAACCCCCATGTCCATTTTTCTGGAACAGCCCTGAACCATAAGTTGTCTTTTAAACGTAAATATATTTTAGTGGCTTATTTTAAATTAATTTTAATTTTAAGAATGTCACAAAATGGACCCCATTGGAAATAAGCCATATGGCTTTTATGGGCTATCCAGATCATATGTCAACACATTTTTAAAATATTATTTATTGTTACATTTTTAATGCATGCAGTATATTGTTATTTAACTTTGATGTAATGCTGTTGTCTTTTATGTTGATATTTGATCAAATAAATCTATCTATCTATCTATTGACACCTGAAAGCTCTTACCCTATAGATTTATGATTATTATAGTACATACCTGCCAACTTTCACGATTTTGGCGTGATCTACACGATTTTTACCTTCTGTCACGATGTCACGATCGTGAAACAAAAATTTGGCATAAAACACGATTTTGAAGAAATTCACACGATAAAATGTTTGTTTACACGATTTTGGCTGTTGAAAGGGAGATAATCCAAATTCTAGAAAGGGAGTTAACCAGATTCTCCATATTAGCCAATCATAATCGGTTTTACATCGATCACGCGGTTTCTGAGTGAAAAACAGCTGATTGGAGCCGGCATGTAAACAATCGTAAATATGACGAGTTTGGTTGATTTTTTGCTGATTTTAAGGCTTCGGCGACATAAATAAAGTTATGTAAATGGATGGACCACCGGCAATCATAGTGAACAGAATCAAGGTTCACAATCCCTGATACAACGAGCTGCAAGCACCACACTTGACAGTTCCATGGATGGCTATGCGAATGACTTTGTCGTTGCAAGTTCCCCGTTCTGCAGAGTTTGCATTGTTGAACTGAGTAGCCTTAACGACATTAACAAGCATATTGGTACAGTAATGCACGAAAGGTCACTCAAAATCCCAGACACCACTCTTTTGGATGAATCAGAAAAGCATTAAAAAATGTAATGCTTGCTTTATTTATAGAAGAATGGAATAAAAGGAGAAAGGCAGTAAATGTACATCAGGCAAATTCTAAAGGAGAGAAGAGAAGAGAATGGTTTCATTAACATGCTTGCAATCTTTAATTTTCCCCAAAATAGTCAACTGTAAATTAAAATAACAGCAACATAATGATTAACAGCAAGCACTGCTTTTGTTTCCCTTAAACAGTTAAAACTAAGTTAAAATTTAACAGAACATAAAACACAAAATGGTCCAAAAACAGTTCGAAACTGATTTATTTAAGAACCAGCAGAAATGCCCAAATCACAATAAAAGAGGAATGTCTTGCCTCCCTCAATAAAAAGTAAAGTCTTCTATAACACCTAGGTGTTTGTATTTGATAAAAAAAGAGCATAAAGTATTAGACAAAAAAAAACTTCGCGCAAAACACCGCGAAATTTCACACGACTAAAAAGGAAGGTCGCGCATAAAAACCCCCATGGAGATTTTCCAAGGTTGGCAGGTATGATAGTATGATGATGCGCCATTCAACCCCTAAAATATATGGCCCAATTGGGGTAAAGTACCATGATTGGGGTTTTCCCCAACCTGTCTAAGGGACAAACCATCATTTAAGATGAAAAGGGGGGGCTATAATATTTTGGAGCTGATTTTATGTGAAAAAAATATTTTGGCTCCCTGAGAGCCTTGTACAAATAGTTGATAAAAACAATAACAATATATTGTTTATATTGTACGTGTGACATTATTACATTAGAAGTGAAGGTATTACCAATCATCATATATTTAGCTATTATTATAGGTGTAAAAGGTAACACTTGTTTTGATTTTTCCTCCGGTGGTCGTAGATACACAGTGAAGGCTATCAATTAGAGCGATTACCGTCCAAACCTTCTCTCTTAATCGTGAAATATCTTTCAATGAACTATTTACCTATAACCACATGATTGCATCGTACAAGACTACACTTATAATGACAATGATTAATAATTGTTGATTATCATTTCCAAGGTGCAAGATGGAGGACAATGCGCATGAATATATGCACAAGCCAAATTCTTGAAAAAATCTTTCATATACATGGTTTTACCATTCATTACGAATAATCACAACTAATTCGTTCTGAAATATCATTTCCTTTGATATTTTGTTTTCCTCAATTTGACAAAATTAGATCGAACGATAAAACTATTTGCTTGCGCACGAATATTTATACGGTGAGTAATTACTACCCAAAGATAAATGTATTTCAAGAAGGGGTTACCGAGGGGTGATCGGATATACGATAATGCATTAAAAAGCAACTATCAATTTTCAATATTGGAAATTGACATAAAAAGTCTCACATTCTTCGTCTGCTATCTCACACGTGTACAAGACACGCCTACAAGTGATCAGAAATCTCCCGCCGACAACAAGTACTTAATTAGATTGCACGTTCATCTCAAGCTATCTACACACAGAAATGGCTATAGAAAAGAATTCAGTCAAATACTGAACTATAAAGAAATAGCTGGTCAAAAATTGACTACAGCAAATAAAAAGTCGAATTACAAAATCGACTGATTAGCCAAAATTAAAAGTTGTAAGCAATAGCTATATGATTACGCAGATAAAAATTCAGTCAAATACTGGACTATATAGAAATCGGAATAGAAAACAGCAAATAATTAATCGAATGAATAATAATTCATCTCTAAGAATTTCATACAAGAAGTGAGTTTGAACATCAAAAGCTAAATGATGAGAATAGAAAATTTAATCAATAGAAATTCGCACATACTGATTTTTCAAAACATTGATCAAATCACTCATGATAGTTGTTCGAATCTTCGAATACTTGACAACTGAAAAACATGTTGATATTTTTACAAAGCATAAGATCATAAGAATGATCGGTCAATGCGTGCAATAAATAGGTGTATGGTCCATTATAATGTATGACGAAATCTGAAAAACACAAGCGGCTGACCACTGACGAGACCCACCGCTTAAATAAAAATAGGGGTTGAAACACCTAAATTGAACACTAAAACCAGTGCACTAGTACAATAAAGTGCATCATAAGACTACATATGAAAAGCAATAAAGATTAAGTAACCAGCATCAATGAAAATAAAGCAGTAAAACAACATAAATATATTCAACTACACATTACAAGCTTAGCATCACAAGGACAATACTTCTTGTGGCTTTTAAGTTTGTCAGTACTGAGATAAGATTGGGTAATTTTAATTGCAAACTCTCACCGTTATATGTTTTTTGATGGATTATGTTGTATTTTGTTTTGATTAAAAGTTCCATGTTTTATAGTTTCAAGTGCCCTTTTTAATGGTATGGATCTCTTTCCAATGTTTAAGATGTATTATGACATGTAGATATGTACATGTCACTTTACCAAAATCACGTTTAATGTCATGGAGCAGTATGGCCTGCACAGACCAAACTAAAATTGGGGGATCGAATCCAAATAACTAAATTTTCATATACACCTATGAAAATTTTATTAAATAATTTCAGAAATGTTTTTTGGCAAATTCTTTACAGTAACTTGTAGTATTGCAGGTAAAATGTTATTAGAGACAGACAATTCAAACTGAAACACATACTTCAGTGACAATGGTAATTTGAAATAATTTTATTGTGAACACACCAACGAAAAGTTGATTGGTTTTCATTCAACATGTTAAACTGAAAATATTTCTCACAGCAAACATTTTGATAAGGAAATGATAAGGCCCATCCTTAATATGGTTCAACTTCTTACTTTAATAAAAGTTTTCAAAATAACGTTTTTTCAGACTTGGGTGTGTGTAAATAAACTTTAGAATTGAATTAAGCATGTTCACATCCTTAGAACAATGTACATGATGTAGGAGGCCATAATCATGATAATCGATCGTCAGAAATAAACGACCCCAAAAACAAACTGACGGATTTTCATCACTTTTCAAATCATAGTGGAAAATGACGGTTTTCCATCACTTACTTATATTTTACATGACGGATTTTCATCAGAACACTGAAAAGCCACGAGGTAAACATTGCAGTTTGAAAAGCGTACTCGCCTTAATAAAAAGCGTACTCCCTAATTTATCTTATTTATTTGATAGAAAACAATATATTTTACCATTTGGCTAACAAGTTTCTTGTAGATTGGCATTTAAATTTGTGAAAAATGCGTTTTAGTTTACCTATTGTAACTTCTTGTTCCATCGATTCTTCCGCCATATTGCTTCTACTTTCGCTTTATCTTGATCACGTGACAATCCATTCTGAACCGGGATCCTTTATTATTTCACTTTCCCGATAAAATAGACCGACTGAGGAACGTTGTATGAAAAAACGTCAGTTAAACTGAAAAATTAACGACATGATGGAAACCCATCAGATTTTATACCTACGGTTTTCCATGAAATCCCAGATGAGGAATAAATTTCCGAAATGGCCATACAGCTCATTAAAATTATTGCAGTTGGAGTTAACATATGTGTTATGGTCTCATGTTCATTTACTCCATATCCTTTCGTAAAATATTTAAGGGTTGATGTTGAACCTGCGTTCACTCCCGGTTTTTTGTGGAGTCCGTGATTTTCATCTTGTTTTATAAGTTTTGCATGTATGTTTTGTGCTTCGTGTGTCTGTCATTATTACTGGGTCTATTCGTGTCTTTGTCCATCTACTATCCGCCTTGGCTGACAATTCGGTTTCCTCTCGACTTATTTAGAAAATGTTGAACGTCTACTTAGCAATATTTCATCTATATCAAGACGAGAACTTTTAAATAAATAATCAATTGGGGTTGGGGAACAGGAAATTTGCCACCAACAAGAAGGGCGACATCGAAACTTGCAACCGATCACCTACGGACCACTCAAAAGAGTTTGCATAGTTTGCTGCAGGGGTTCTATAACGTGTAGGTAGCATGACATCTGTACCAACAAGGGGACCTGAGTTTGCATTCCATCCGAAAGATGGGTTAGGTATTCTTTTATCCCGCATAACCACATTTAGTTTTTGATACTGCGTCTTATTTCTATATTCAAGAGATCAAGCGGGGTCAGCCCTGTTTTGGAGGGTCATACTCAAATTTCGGACACACTATTTAGTATGATTATGTTGTGTGAACATGTTATAGGAAAAATAGTATTATCCCATTTTATGCTTTTGAACTTAAAATCTTTACGGTTTTTCTAGAACCACAATCTTGGAAGCAATTTGACCCTACAGACCTTACGTAAAGACGTTTAAAGATCATGCATTCACTGACGTCGACTTAGGAGCTTCATTTTGGCTTTCACACAAACATTTTTACACTTCTTGTTGAACGTAGAGGTTATCAGTGCAGAAAAATAAGCGAACCACGGGCCTCAAAGTTGATATGTCATGTCTTTTTTTCTATTTCCCTTTTCGAAATGTCTCAGAACTTTGAAACTTATTATAAGATTGACCTTTGTTCTTTCTGTGTTACACGAATACCCAAGTAAAATGTGTACCTAATTTTTAGACAGGTACTGCAGTCTTATCATACTTTTTCTATTTTATTTGTAGTTGTTAAACTTCATGAAGGGTATAATTTAGATCTTCTCTCTATTGAAATGTTGGAATCGTGTCATCGTATATTTTGTAACTTTTTAAAATTTCTGCTTACTATTTCAATCTTCTTGAATACTCGGCTTCCTATGGAAGTTTTCATAAAATATGTTTTTGCCGATTGACAATTTATTGAAATATAAATTTAATAATTCCCCATTTGTTGTTTGAAATAATCAATATGTCGAAATATTAAAGAGAAGAATTCCGTTTAAATGTCGATCAATTTTTCAATCAATTGATTCAAAAGAATATTGACATCAGTAACATAAAAACACGGGTAAATGGTTATGTATAAAACTTTGTTACATGCCTTCGCTGTATATTTAGAAATTTAAATTTGCATTTTTCATAAGATTGATGATAAGGCATACTTAGGTATCATAATTAGAAATCAAATTCACCAAAGATTTGACTTTATGTGAACATACTATTTGGACCTACAAGTGATACACAACTGGATTTCGATAAAAAGTAGCCAAATGGCCTGAACAAACGTTTCAAGGCACCATCTTCAACTGTTTTTTTCTGGATGGATACAGAAACGATATATGAGCATTAAACTATTTCGATAAATTTTGTAATAATATTTCTGGAACATACCCTCGTACACCCTTTACCAACTTTTCAGCTAAACCATAATGTCTCTTCACTTCTTTCAAACAGAAAAATAAGACCTGAGGGCAATTGTGGAACATGCTCCCTTTTTAGACTAATCTGAAACAATCCAAAGAAATTCTATTTTGTCATGATTTGCTTTTCATAATGACACTTACCAATCATCTACCCAATAAACATTTCACCAACATAGTTTAACTGCTTGTGTGACGATACTGTATGAACAGCAGACCATTCTTATTTTCCCTGAGCACCTGATGGGGCCATAATTAAAAATATGTTTGTTTGCACTAACGCGAGCGACCCGGAAAAAACCCGCCGACCCGGAAGTTTTTATTGGCTGAAAAAACGGAAGTTTTTTTTCCGGAATTTTCATCATTGTCGTTTCCGTCGTTGTTCGACTTTTACAATTGATAATATTTCGAAACACCTCGCCATTATCTTCTACGTGCAAAGAAAAAAGTCGAGGGTGTCCAGGTAAATAAGTTCTGCAGGACAGGTTCACTCTGTCTTCGTCTGTTACATTGAAATATAGTAAATCGAACAAAACAAAACCGTTAATCCAAAATCGGTTGTAGTTTTCCAGTCGAGGCTACATGGAACGATGTGCTCGACGATATAGCTGAGCCTGGGGAAATAGACTTGTTAAAAACGGACAGTGTTATCGTTACCGTTTCAAACAATGTTAAAGACTCGGCGACATCATTTGAGCCAGACTTCAAAGAAGAAATCGGAATTGTTAAGAACTTTATTTGATGTTTTGTTCACTATTCTACGGGACGGACAAGAAAACAATAATCAAATAGACCATGTGAATAAAAACAACAATGCATTTGATGTTTTGATGGGAAATGCCAGCCTGAACTGTAGCAAAACTCAGATATTAAAACAGATTTGCTCAGGAAATGTTATAACTTCTTGCATTGTAAATTTTCCATTTATTTGTGGTAACATTCCTTCTTCCCCTGCCTTTGATGTATACATTTCTCATCTTATATGCTATGCAAGAGCTTGTCGAAGTTACACAGACTTTCTGTACAGTTGCACCTGGTCCATACTCCCAGTTTTTAGTGGAGTTCGAGTCGTTATTTAATTTTTTAGTTCCTTGTGTGTTTTTGGTTTCAGTTCTTCGTTTATTTTTGTCTGTTTTCCTGATGTTGTATGTGTTCTTGGATTTTGTTTTACAACTTCGGTTACCTTTGTTTTACTTCCAGCTTGTGAAATTTAATAAGTTCTAGGCTAGCAGGAACCCCCAGGTTACATGATGCTTGCAGTGCCTGGTTAATAGTTCATGCAGATATACATCAAACATTTATTTCAAAGTTTTTCATACTAGGAATTGAATATAAAGAGAAAATAAATCTGACAAATTAAGTTTTTAACATTCCTTTTTTTTTCTTTTTGAAAAACTTTGAAATGAAATGATCCACTCATCATGCTTTTATGTTACAGAGTAGTATTTCATTCTTAGATTTAAATCCACACCAAACAGGTTATAATATAAAATACTACAAGCCTACTAGCACAAAGCAGAGGATGATTAAGAACTAACGGGTGCATACAAAGAGTGTAAATATACATGTGCAAAAATCATGCAGTGAATATGTGCAGGGCAAAGACAAATCTATGCATGTTACAAATGTGGTCTAATTAAAAGCAGCCATACATATATATATTTATACACAAACACAGATTTATAAACAAGCATAATGGAACTAAATACAACATGTACATAAGTTTTTTCCCAAACAAATATTTATATTCATATTGAATTCACTCTGACAAGTCATCACTACATGTATATGTTCAACATACAACATCTAAAAAAATCATTTAAAAACTGTCTCTGTATTTTAAACAGAGAATGGCAAAAAAGTTACAAAATGAGCCATATAATACCCCATACTAGTCGTCTGCAAAACGTCTACACATTTTCATAATGAAAAAAAAAAAAACCTACCTACCTACCCAACTTGAAAACAATGGGTAGGGTAAGTCCAAACTGAAATATTTTTAAGTGTGGCCTGGTATAAATAGTATTTTGTCGGGTTTACACCGTTAATGCTTTAGTTTTGTGGTATTTTTATTCATTTATCTTTATTTGTTTTGTCGTTGTCATGTTGTCTCCGTATGTGTTACATTCATGTAGTCAACAATCCTTAGTTTTTCCACTTGACATAAAACCTAAGTCAAGGTCAAAAGTTGTATGGCAGACAGTCATGTAATATTCAAGAGCAACAAACAAACCAATTACCATTCCCAACATTTACACTTGGTAGGAATCAGATCTAATTAAAATAAAAACTTAACCATGTACACTGGACCATGGAATTAAGGTTAAGGTTAAAAAACATATAGCAGACAATCATTTACTATCAAAAGCAACCTACATGCCAAATATTACTGCCCGACCTTTTGCAATTTTGGAGAAAGTGGCTTAATCAGGAAAACCTTGTTTCCTTGACCATGAAATTTAGGTCAAGGTCAAAAGGATTATAACATTAATTATGTACTAATCAAGAGCAATTTACATGCCAAATATCAATGCCAATATTTTGTACATATTGACATTATTTTAAATAAAAAAACTTCATACGTAAGAAGGCTTGATATCATAGTCAACGGAAATTATGTCCTTAGCTAGCTGTCAGTAACTGTGAGCATTTGTCCGGACAGTACCTGTGTGTATTGTCTTCATGTTTTATGCAAGGATACTCGTCTTGATAAGTTGGACTTTTTTCTAGTTTGCTTTTTACTGTGAGTCTTTTTGTGTATTTATTTTTTAGCCATTCACCACACATAGGGGGAGGGTTTGGATCCAAGAAAACGAGTTTAACCCCACCGCATTTTTTGCGCCTGTCCCAAGTCAGGAATGTGTTGGTCATTGGCTTGTCCTTGTCTTCTTATAAAATTTTAGTTTCTTGATATTTGGCTTGTTGGATGTGGTTTGTTTCCATTGATTTATTCACGTTTTTTTACCTTTTTGGGACCATTTACGGCTTGCTATATGGTGTGAGTTTCCTCATTGTTGAAGACCGTACGGTGACCCCTAGATGCTTTGTTTTGGGTCGTTTTAACCTGGATATGGGATGTTGTCTCCTTGAAATTTACCCCATTTCCTTTCTTTTTCATATTAACTTGTTCACTAGACCAAGAAATTGAAGACAAGGCCAAAAGCTATATAGCAAACCGTAATGTACTTGCCAAGAGCAAGCTACATACCAATATCATTTACTTACCAGTTGTAAGTATTGATACTCAGACTTAACACAAGCTTATTGAAAATCCTTCTATTTTGAGGGGCGTAAATAGTGTAGTTGGTATCACCTCTAACTAGCATCTTAGGTGCATGTACCGACCATGTACAAATATTCTAAGTTCGAACCCAGTTATGGGTCAACCAAAAATTCAATCTTTCTGTCAAATGATTTTGAGATTATTAATTACAATGGTATTGTTAAATTAAAACTATAGACTTGTATATAAATAATTTCAACCAATCTAGCTTTCTGTTTAACTTAGTAAATAATCCAGTGGTCATACGTATGGCACGTATTTGTGTGACAAAAAGAGATAGCTTTTTATAAAAATAACCCCGGGTAAATAACTCATTCACACCGAATTCTATCTGATCCATGTTGCTATATACACAACAATGTCATTTAAACATTTAACATTCTTTCGGCGTTATAAACAACATGTATGAAAGTCATGTCATATTAAACACAAGACTATTGAATTTTTATTATAGGACGCAGATAGTCTACTAACATTCAAGGCGCTTGTGTTGAGGCTTTACAAGGAGTTAAAGATACGCTTCCATATGTGGGTAAACCCAAAATTCAATACGTCTGTAAAATGCTTTAATTTTGATAATGAAAATTACAGACCTGTACATTTATTATCTAATATAGCATTCTGTAAAGCTTAAGGTAGATAGACACTGTTGCGCTGCGCAATTAAATTGCGCATTAGAAAAATAAAGAGCCGGATACGGAGTAAGTTTGATTTTTGGGCCGGAACAGTAATCTTACGGCTTTTCCTTTGTGACGTCATAATTGAATGACAGATATGATACGTCATATTTCGTTTACATTGCCACGAATTAACTCCCTTTTCCCGTAAGTAATGTTAAATCCAGAAACTTTGTAAAATATCTAACTTAAAAGCATGGTGACATATACAATTTTTTCTTGTAACCAATAAATTACGTCATAAACTATCAGTTCGCAAAAATACATAAAATTCTCATGGATAAAAAGTTCATTTCTTTTAAGCTAAAAGTTGCCTTTCAATATTTTTCTCCGTGCATTCTTTGTAAATTTAGGTGAAAAAATGGCTAAAAATGAGCAAACTTTAATCTCAATTCTAGAAAAAGCAAGCATGGTGACCCGTACTTTTTATTACAGATTTCGGACAAGTATGATTGGTTCTCCAATTGTGCTGACTTACAACAAAATCTCATGGATATGAATATTACTGTCTATCTACCTTAATTACAGAATCCTATGTTCATACTTATGTGTGCTAAAATAGACAGAAATGAACCCAAAAGACTTCCCTTGCTAATATATCAGAAAACAAACAAGTTTAGCATATTTTATTTTCATTCATAAGAAGTACAAAGACAACCTCACATGACTTTTTGATAATTTTTTAGCATGTTTTGAAAATATCCCAACATAGATACAAAAATTCAGGGCTGAATGGTCATTCTTCTTTTGTAGATGTTCGTAGATTCTGTCTCAAAAAGATCAACAAAAACTTTATCTTAAATCCATCTTACCCCTGTTACTGTATTCAGTTGTCAAATTTCTCTCAGTAATGAGTTTTAAAAACATGTTATAAGTATGACAAAGTATTTAAAATTATTGAGCCCAAACAAAATAAATGCATTCAAAGCTTGTAGCTACCGGTTACGCAAACACCCCAAGTAAATTATATAATAGAAGCAACGCTATAAAATTTGTAAGCTCATTATTCATAAGATCTGTCATTGAAAATAACTCATTATTATGGATAAAAATAAGAAATACATGTGTTCAAGCGCTTTATTCGACACTTGAATGCAGAGCAAACTACGTAAATACAACTGTAAATCATTGAAATTCGGTAGAAATAGTCCAATAGTTCCAAGGCTACAATATAAAATGACAAAATAATTAATCACAGATAATGAATTCAAAATAATAAGTTTGGAAGTTAGATTCATGAAAGACATTACAAGACAAATATTTAACAAGAGGCTCTCAAGAGCCTGTATCGCTCACCTGGACCATGGCTGACATATACAGTAGAATAAGGTTTGAATGGCATATATCCCAGAGGGTTCAATGTTAAACTACAATCCCCGCTCTCGGCCATCTTGGTGGAGATAATGGCCTCCTGGATACTTTTTTTTGAGGGGACCATCTAAGGACCATTGTGACTAAGTTTGATTCTAACTGGACTAGTAGTTTCTGAGATGTTTGAATGGGTTTTCCCATAGGGTCCAATGTTAAACTATATTCCACGCTGGCGGCCATCTTGTTGGAGGTACTGACCTGTCGGATACCTTTTTTTGCCGACATATTCCAAAGATGCTGATCTGCATACCAGGTAACCATACAGCGTAAAGAAATCAGTCAAAAGTCAATGTTGCATGAAATAGCAGTCAAGGTGAAATGAAATTGAGTAGTTCCACAAGATGCTTGTTCACACCAACCTACACAACAGTAGACCACAGTATCAGAGGTAACAAGTCTGATGTATGCAATACAAGTCAATACGATTTAATTTGGGTGGTATGCTGACGTACCTAACAATGCATCTGCACACCACCTAAATGCTGGTGGGCCATACTGTATACGGAGTTCATAAACGCTTAACCAGAGTCAACTAGATCAACCAGTTACACCCCCCGCTAATTGAACCCTGAATCAATATGGCAAGTGC
>MJUU01015640.1:22986-34292 GCA_002080025.1 Modiolus philippinarum | reverse complement strand
GACCACTTGCGTCTGTATCCAATATGAAAGGTTTTGAAAAGTCAGGGTGTACCAAGATTGGGGCTTGTATCAACAATTGCTTAATTTTTTTCGAACGCTTCCTGACACTCGTTTGACCATGCGAACTCTCTACCCTTTTCTGTCAATGTATTTAAGCATTTTACAATTTGAGAAAAGTTTTTAATGTATTTGCGATAATACCCGCACATCCCCAAGAAGGACCTAAGATCGCTAACACTTTGAGGAACTGGCCACTCTTTAATGCATTGAACCTTGTCTGGGTCGGTTGCAACCCCAGCTTCAGACACAACATGACCCAGGTACTTTACCTTTTCTGAAAACAAGGTACACTTTTTTGGTTTCAGTTTCAACCCTGCCTCTTGGAGCCTTAAAAATACCTTTCTTAAATTTTCGATCATTTCCCCGAATGTTTTAGCCATGACAAAAATGTCATCTAAATACACTCAACATAAGTCCCACTGGAGACCAGCTAACACAATTTCCATTAGCCTCTCGAATGTTGATGGAGCGGATGCCAGACCAAAGGGCATCCGTCGGAATTGGAAAAGGCCACGCCTCGTGGCGAACGCTGTTTTGGGTCTGTCACTTTCTTCTACCTCGACCTGCCAGTACCCCGAGCACATGTCAAGAGTCGAAAACCATTTGTTCCCTGCCAGTTGTTCGAGGGAATCATATATCGTACATGCATTAAGTTGCCTATAGTCCACGCAGAATCTCAAAGAGCCGTCTTTCTTTTTGGCTAGCACAATACCAGAGGACCATGGTCCACTGGATGGCTCGATTACCCCCTTTTCTAACATACTATCTACCTGTCTATCTACCTCTTCTCTTAACGCAACTGGGGTCTGCCGTAGTGGTTGCTTTATGGGCCTCGAATTCCCTGTATTTATTTGATGTTTTACAATATTTGTATGCCCGAGGTCTGTGTCAGAGGAAGCAAAAAGGTTTCTAAATTGTCCCAATAAAGCAGACACTTGAACTTTTTCTGTGCATGTCATGTTTTTACTGGTCCTTTCAAGTAAATTGTCTAACTCCTTGGTCAGTTTATTGTCAGTGGGACATTTTGCTCCCCTACCCTCTTGTTCACTAACTATTTCGGCTTGACTAATTGTCCCTACAACGGTCCCTGAGTTCACAACCTGGACACTATCACTTACGTTCATCAATCTTACTGGCACAGTGTCGTTTGACTTAACCAAAGCCTTAGCCACCATGGCTGTATCCCTTTTCATGAATGCGTCAAAGGGCTCTATGATCCCGTAATCAAAATTCTCTACCCCATTGCAAATTACTTTGCCCTGTGTCACGACTTCAGACCTTGGTTCTATACTTATATTCTCATTCACAGATATCCGGTATATTCCAAGGTTCCTCTCTACTTTCATTGGTATTTGCTGACTTTCCTGAACCAATACCCCATTTTTCAAATCAACAGTACAATCGTTATGTCGTAGAAAGTCTAATCCTAATATACCCTGTACCGCTAGATCAGTCACTACCGCTTCGATCTCGTAACGTGAATTACCAATGAGTAGTTTAAATCTACCCTTACCCTTGACATGCAATGGTGTACCGTTTGCCACTGTTATTTCTTGAGCCACTGGGTACAAAACTGGGCGAACTCTCCATTTCAGTTTGTCAAAAGTATCATTTGATACTAAGCTCATAGTAGCCCCTTGTCTACCAAAAACTTTGCTTGTATATCATTGATCTTACACCCAACATAAAGTCCTGACTCTTGACCATTTGCCTTTGTACCATGTCTACGGGACTGTCTTCCACCCCTATGAATATGGGAGTTCAACGGACGTACTGAATAACGACCTCTATTTTGATTGTTTGTCCTTTGCCTTACTGGAGGGACTGTACATTTCCTTGCTATGTGTCCCGGTTTTCCACAATTAAAGCATAACCTCAATTCACTGTATGACCTTTCGCTATTTTGACCAACCCTATTGCTACATTTCTTAAATTCATCTAGTTCTTTGCGCATTTGTTGCAACTGGTCATTGACAGTAGACATCATATTTTCTATCCTGTCTGACAAGTCAGACTGAACACCTGATCTACCATTTATTTGGTCTTTAGTACCCTCTACCGCACATAAGTGGGCTTTCCCACTTTCATATTTCCTTTCTGCCTTATAAAAAGTTTCTAGTTCTACAGCAATACACACTGCGCTGTTAAGATTGGCAGGACGCGACTGTTTTATCTTGATACGTAACTCACTATTGACCAGGGCATCAACGAAGTTTTGCATGGCCAAGGTCTCCCTGACTTCCCCTGGGGCCTTTGAATAAGATTTATTAACTAAACGACGTATCGCTTGTCCCAGTTCGGCAACGTTTCTCCTGCCCTCTGTTTCCTTTCTTTAAGCTGCACCCTATATAATTCTGTTTGGTTCGGTGGGGCAAACCTCTCCTTTAGGGATCTAACCAAATGCTCAAATTGTCCCTTTTTGTCTTCAGGCAGGTCCCAGAGTACCCCCTGAGCCTGACCTCTTAATGCAGCCGCCAAATACAACCCCTTGTCGCTTTCATCCCATCTATTGATGGACGCACATGCTTCGAAATGTGATAGATAATCATTCCAGTCACCCAATCCATCATAATTAGCTGCCTTAACATTTGTATATCTTTCTTTAGAATGTACAGGGGCTTCTTTTAAAGTTTTCTCGTCATTGAATTTTCTTACTTTATAATCGGACTTAACCTTGTCCCCATCATCCTGACCTTTAAAAGTAACTGGGGAGCGCTGAGTGCGTAGGGTCTTAGGTCTTGCCCCAGTACCTTCATTAAAATAACCCGGAGAGTTTTTAACATCTGTGTGGTCTTATCACTACCTGGGGGTCCCCCACGTCCTAGTGTTATAATGCCAGAGTCACTCCTATCTTCGTATCGGGAAATGGGTGTAGAATGAGCTAAATCACCCATGGCCTGGCTATGTTTCAAATTTCTTTCAAGCCGGTGTATTAGGGCTGTCAGTTCTTCAATAGACTCTTCCATCCTCACTAATTTTCTCCCTTAACAACTTACCCCGGGTGAGCAGCAGATCCCACCGCTGCCACCAGAAATTCTGTAACGTGCCGGGGGTAGCGTATCCCGTACACGCCAGACGGTACCAAATGTACCCGTGGACCCGTACCAGGGTCGTTTCCTGGATCTGCTGTGTCACGAGGAAAAGCCTAAACTAAAGCCTGAACTCTTATTGTAATCCCTATCCCTATTTTCGAGAATACCTTTATCTCTATCAATCCGAGCGGAACGTACCTAAGTGTACAACCCTATATAGTAGACCTCAAGGTCCTTATTCAGAACCGGGGGTGAGTCATCTATTAACCGTAGGATTAATTGTAATTTGACTAACCAATAACTAATAAACACGACCGGTGGTCACCTAGACCGTAGGGACTTACATGTGTGACCGGTGGTCACCTAGACTGGAGGAACTGTAGTATGTGACCTGTGGTAACTAGACTGGAGGGGCTGTTATATGTGACCGGTGGTCACCTAGACTGGAGGGACTTTATATGTGACCGGTGGTCACCTAGACCGTAAGTACTGTCTCTGATCGGCAATATGAGGCTGAGGAACCCCTGGTCCTTATTCAGAACTACAGGTCTCCCAGTCCAAGGGACAGTTGTAATGTCGACCTTCTGTGTACCTGTTGTACCTAAGAACTTCTATATGGCTATCTTATGCAGATAGGCCAAATGGTCAGTTCCTTATGCAGAAACGACCACAAGTCCTTAATGGAATAGCTTATCCTACTCTTATGTTACCTTTCCTTATGTTTGGGGTTGTTCTCGGTTGTAGAACCAAATACGAACTGACTACTAACTGCAGAACACTGCCTTTTATATGACAAAATGGATGAGTCTAATATTACAAAAAACCCTCATGGATCAGTCTATTTATAATGATCATAATTATCCAAACGTTTGTATAAACTAAGTCTAACCTATCCCTTTAAAGCTTCTGACAGACGGTTTAGTAAATCACGGATTGGAATAAGGTATCAGTCACAAAAATCTCTTTGTATTTTGTATCCTATAATTAGCTATTTATATATGTAAACATTGAAAGTGAAAGTAGACTTTGCAACTTAATAACGTATCACCGCTTGACACTACAGTTTAATACCAATGAACTGCATATTTTCCCTATATCTTTATAGATTTATAAAGGCTTGGACGTGATTAAATTGTACCAATACTTATGTGTTTTATGCACAGCGTCTCACCTATCTAATTTCTAAAAATAGGTACATGAATATGTAAGGGAACGATGTATTAACAGAGGTAGCGTGTCTGACAATTGTTATAAATAGAATATTCGTCACACATTTACTCCATATCCTTTCGTAAAATAATCAGAACAACTAAAGACAGTAACTAGTGATTTTATACATTTTTCTCTTCATTTATTCTGTATGTTATTCTAATACATGTTGTGAGCAGAAGAACACTAGTTTAATTATACATTGTACGTAAATGTAACTAGTAACGAGTTTGCTTACAAATAATATGGAGGTGTTTGATACTTTGTTCGGTCAAACTTTGAATATGCAAAATTTGTGTGTGTTTTTTTTAAAAGGGAAGACACATATAGTTTATATTTTATTCTTCATATATCCTCAATGAATTTCCAAATGAACACCGGAGCAACAACCGGAAATCTTAAATGCAGAATACACGACGATATAAGATTCCCATACAGACACAGAACTTTTACTCAAGTAAATTACAGAAAATCAAATACTATGTAAAACAAAACAATAAAATAAATATAGAAAAGTGATATAAGCACTAGCAGTATAAAACGTCACTATTGGAAATATCACTTAATCAATACGCTGAAACTGTGATGGTGAGTGTGTGTCCTCCAAGATGCTGATGATCCATGTCTGGTACTGTTCGTTGAGTATGGCGAGTTTGCGGTCGGTGTGCAGGTACTTCTTGGCGCGAGGTCGGGTCTGAGTTCCACCGGCTTGTCTCCCGATCATAGCAATATCATTTTCATTCGGTTAATCTTTGATCATCTGGATCATGTGGATGGTGGCAAATTATATATATTTGGGTGCGCCTGTTTGGCCATCTTCTAAAATTTACAGTGCCAGGACTCAATGTCATTGTTAGTTCTGGGTCATTGGATTCCAAAATATTTCCAAATTGTCTTGTCTCTTTGTACCCAGTGCTAAGTCATGTACTCAGTAAATGTTTAGGTTAGCTTGGTTAAGTTCTTGTACAGCATTTACGGGCATGAGTGGCAGAATGGCACCTCATCTTACTAGAGCCTATAAGTCGTCGTTGTCGTGGTACAGAATCTGCAAATCCCAAGGCTTGAGTCTTCTTCAAGAATGCTTTACAAAGTTAAAGTAGCTCCCTAGGAAATAATACCTTGATAGAATGGTAGGCGCAAGTATGCTGTTGAAGGGTTGAAGAATTTCACTAGGCTTTTAAGAAGGCTGTCTTCCTCAACATTATATACTTTGCGCATCAGTTTGTATCAACAATAATTGGGGAGAATATAACTTAAGGATATTTTCAAATTATTTAATATAATTACAGTTGGGTGCAGTCATAACCTCTCATCCAAATTAACTTAGAGCAGACGTAGAACAGTTCTAGAAACGGTCATAAAAACGGTCATTTTCTAAGTTANCTTAGAACAGTTCTAAAAGCAGTCATAAAATAGAGCAGTTCTAAAAGTGGTCATAAGACAGAGCAGATCTAAAAGTGGTCATAAAACCGGTCATTTTCTTAGTTAACTTAGAACAGTTCTAAAAGCAGTCATACGGAAGACCATGGCTGCTTTTAGAACAGGTTATGGCCGTTTTAGAACAGTTCTACTCGATGACTGCTTTTAGAACAGATCTACTTTATGACTGCTTTTAGAACAGTTCTTGACAATGATTGCTTTTAGAACACTTTTCTAGAGCAGCTCTAGAACTGTTCTAGAACAGTTCTAGGTCAACTTAGAGCAGTCATTAGAACAGTTTAAAGTTAACCTTGTGAGAGGTTATGACTCCACTCCCTTGTGAGAGGTTATGACTGCACCCAACTGTAGTTGTTTTAAGGGGGTAGACCTGGGTAGGCCTAAAATTTTCCAATCGTTTAATTTTTTAAATATTTTAAGTATTGAAAGTACTCATGTTCATGTCGACTTTCAGCAATTTTCAACCATTTTTACCGTCCCGTTTTATGTCTACTGGTCATCAAAGATACCCTGATTCCCAATGTTATTTGGTCCGTTCAGCACTTGATTGTGGTGTATAAAATTGGCTCTAATTAAATTTGTATTCGATTTAAGATTATTTCAAATGCAAAATTCTGTAAGTTAGACATGTGTGAAAGTAAGCATGAATAATAATAGGAGATTTAACTAGTTTGAACTGAAATACATGGGTGTTCTGAGTAGTAAAGGCTGAAATTTTCACTCTTTTTTGATTACTATTAAACATTTCTTGTAAAAAATTCTGTCGTTTAATTTTCACCAAAAATTGAAATTAGAAAGAAAACTAGTATATGTAAGATATATTAAAATTTTAGAAAATTCTACCGTCCCATTTTTTATGACTTTAGAATAAAGTGGGTAAAAATCAACAAAATTGCTGAATCTTTACTTTAAATTACCTCCCTTGGAATAAATCTGACTTTTATATATTTTCAATATTTTTGACCAGCATTGCAAAACTGTAGAGTAAAATGCACTCAATATAAATAACTGGATGTTAGGTATATGTTTTCATGACACATTTAATATTTGTTTGCTGTATGGAAAAATTTTTACAATTTTAAAATTTTGATAATACCTTTTGTAATGATTCTATTTGTTTGTGTAAGTAATGAAAAAGTGAAAAACAGAGTTATCTCCTCCTACCTCAGGTCTACCCCCTTAANNNCCCCCCCCCCCCCCCCAAAGTTAATATTTTTTTAGCTATTACACTATCTTTTATTTTGTTCAATAAATTATTGATCAACAGTTTATTTTGGCTTATTTATTTCTTTATTTTTTATTTATAGATTTTTTATTATTTAGATTTTTTATTATTTAGATTTTTTATAATTTTTTCTTCACCATTTTTTTTTAGCGTAATACAAAAATTAATATCTTAAATTTCAGCATTAACATGTCTTTTTGCATACTATCCGAATGTCTACTTCTTAATTCTGTCTACTTATTCATTATAGGTACAAAATAGGTAAACTAGTTAATTGCTACCTTTTGTTTGGCCCCCTTATCCCCCTACCTAATGAGGTGTTGTTTTTGTCCATTAGGCGTTTCGGGAACACATCGTATAAACATGTGAGAAAGTAAACATGCATAATGATGGTAATTCTTAATAGTTTGAACTGAAATACAACGGTGTTCTAAACAGTATATGATGAAAATTTTACTCTATTTTGTTCAGTATTTAAGGGGTAGACCTGGGTAGGCCTAAAATCTTCCAATCGTTTATTTTTTTCATATTTACTGTATTTAATTTATAAATATCCGTATAAACTTTAAACAGTTGTCAAAAATGGTTTTGTGTCTAGTGTTCATCAAAGATGGTATGTTTCCTCATATTATTTGGTTGGTTTTGGACTTGCTTCTTGTATATAAAATAGGTTCTACTTGAAATTGTGTTTGATATAAAATTATTCCAAATTCGAAATTCAGTAGTATAAACAAATGTGAAGGTAGGCATGAATTAAAGTAAATTTCAATAGTTTCAACTGAAATGGCCATATAGACTGAAAAGTTTACCCAGTTTTTATCGGTATCAAACACTTCTTGTAAAAAGTTGAGTCGTTTAATTTTCACCAAAAACTGAGAATAGAAAGAAAATTAGTTTATGTCAAATATAATAAAATTTTAGAATTAATCTACCATTGCATTGTTTCAAAATTTAGAATAAAGTATGCAAAAATCAATAAAATTCCTGAAACTGTGCTTTAAATTACCTCCTTTGAAAGAAATCTGAGTTTTATATGTTTCTCTTTATTTTTAGATATCATTGCACGAAATGTAGAGTGAATGTAGAAGATGTAAGGTAGTGATTTACATGACAAAAGAATATTCATTTAATTTGTAGATTTTTTTTTCAATTTTGAAATTTTAATTATACATATCACAATGGTGCTATTTATTTATTTAAGTACTATAAAAGTGAAAAATAGAGTTATCTTCCCATATCCAAGGTCTTCCCCCTTAACACTTCTTGTAAAAAACTGAGTAGTTTAATTTTCACCAAAAATGGAAATGGAAAGAAAACTAGTATATGTAAGATATATAAAAATTTTTGAAAAATCTACCGCTCCATTTTTTCTAAATTTAGAATTACGTGCGTGAAAATCAATTAAAATGCTGAATCTCTGCTTGAAATGACCTCTCGTGCAAGAAATCTGACTATTACATATTTTCATTATTTTAAGATTACAAAAATACCTAAGTTGCATAAAAATACAGTAAGATGTCATCGCAAAAAATAAAGTTAATAGGGCCTGTAAGTCTCGTACAATTTTGGGACTTCCGGGATCAAAAATTGTACCCGGAAATTACATTTTAAACAAAGATATATGAAGTTTCAAACAAAAAATTGAACGTCATAATCCTCTGACGTCATGTTTCGGCGGGAAACGTTTTCGAATTGCATGTTTATCGTGGATTCTCGTGAGTCACATAACGAGACTTACAGACCCTATTTACATTTCAAAAATAACAGGATGTAAGGTGGTTGTTTTCATGATAAAATGCATATTTATTTGCTGTGTGAAAAAAATTATAATTTCAAAATTTTGATCATACTAATGGCAATGATTCTTTTTTTATTTATTTAAGAACTAGAAAAGTGAAAAATAAAGTTATCTCCCCATACCCCAGGTCTACCCCTTAATTTGAATGGTTTTATGATATAAACTCCATCAATTTGGCGTGACTCCAGGAAAAGAAAATGAAACAGCTAGTGCTATTTCGTCACAAGATAATTATTCATCACATTTTAAATCACGAATTCGCGTTTTGGGTTTAAACTGTAGTTACATTATATTTTGGTAAGTAATAATATGTGATGTTGATTATTCCTATCGGTATTTCACACATTATGAATGTTATTTTGACCATTGGTTTTGAATGTCAAGTATAAGTGATTTCAGTATTACTGTTGGTATAAAATATTTTGTCAGGTAATAGAATGTGATTTTAATCATTCCTGTTCTAAACGTATTTTACTTGTTTTCTTTTTTGTTTCGATTTAATTGCCTTTTTGTTTGTTTGATTAATTTTGTGGTTGTTTTTGTTTGTTTCTTTCTTAATTATCGACTTAAGGTGAGGGCTGTCACACAAGACAATCTTTTTTTTTAATTTTGTACCAGTTTTGTTCAGATTGACTAACTCTATATCTTTCAAGATAAAGCCGTTGTGTCTAAACACATCTTAACAATAACAGTACAATATTTGAATACCCGAGAGCCGCAACTGTAGATTTGCCGTACAAAATATTTCTTACATGCAATGCGTAGCGGAACCTGTACACAGATATTTCTGACTGTTAGATCAAGACTCAGACACTCTCGGATATTTAAAAAGTTACTGTTATTGCGATTCAAATGCAACCAAACAATGTTCGCCGTGTCATTATTTGAAAAAAAAAAGAAAAGAAACGACATGAAAATCTTTTGTGTTGGCAGTTGTCGTAAAAACATGACGTCAGAGCTTTGCCGCTTGAAGTGAATTTTCACCAGTGTTGGACGTTATTTTGTTTGCTGCACTTTTCAAATTGTATGTAAATACAATTAAAAGATGTTTGAACAGAAATACTGTGTTTAGTTTCGTTTTATTTACGATATACAGATAACTCATATGTTTGTGGTTTCAAAGTGGCCACCAAATGGCGGCAAAGTAGTGATCACAATATGATTTATCTCCCTTTGTTCGCAAATCTTGCCTTGTTAAACAAACAACATAAATTTGTGAAGAATAACATTCCAAGCTATATTTTTTTTTGTTTGTTGACATTTCGTTACGGTTTCAAAGCATTAATGTAGCATTTAATGAAATTAAGCAATGACTTCCGCTCAACCCTGAAATTGGACTGTCTTAAACTTACTATATGAAAACTTTGTGTTTATTGTTAAAGATTTTTCCCCCTGCTTAGCGAAAGCGGGGGGATTATGTAATGCAGTCCGTCCGTATGTACGTACTACGTACGTACGTACGTATGTGTGTAGTGCACCCGATAGCCCTGCAACTATAAGAGGTAGAAATTTGAAGCTTGGCACCATACTAGAGTATGAGCTGCACTAGCGCGCTAGGATTTCGGAGTTTCTGTCAAACACCTTAGGGGCAAATTATGGGCGAAAACGAATTTTCGCGATATCCAATAATTGGAGGCTATTTGGGCTAGGAAGTTGATACCTGGGAATCGACTCACATATTTTGTGACAACTTCACAGAGGGCGTCGGAATTTTCTTATGACCTCTCAGGGCATGGCCTCTAGGGGGTTCAAAAAAAACTAAAAAAAAACGATTCATTTAGAACTCCTCTTACACCTTAAGTTGCAGAAACCTGGTTTTAAGGGTATAAGTAACACTATAAAAGTTGTCTGTGCCAAAGGTTTCGAAATTTTGAAATTTGCCCTCAGGGCGGAATAATGAGTGAAATTATATTTCGAGTTATCCAGTAATATGCGAAATCTTCTGAAGTATTTATGTTTTCTGTATGAGTTCCATTATGTTTATCTAATTTGCTAATGATAGCGCAGACATTTGGTATGACCCCTGGGGGAATGCCCTTAAGGGACCAAAACACTTAAAACAATAAGTACTCAGCACATGATTGGAACTTTATGAATAATTTTCATTTTGTGGTTTACATTTTCATGGGGAATTACTTGAATTGCTTTTGGAATCCAAGATAAAAATTTATATTTTTGGCTTCGGTGCCAAATTTGGTAAAATTTCCTGAAAATATCAAAGACCAATAATTTTTGAAATTCTAACAGGAAAGCATATAATTATGCAACTCTTTAATGTCATTAGCTAGTATGAACACTAAAATTTCAAAAATATGATTCTTATATTGGTAAATTTCCTGAAACTCTCAAAGACCCATTACTTTTTGGAATTTTACCTAGCAACCATATCTTTTTGGTGCCTTATTTTATCAGTGATCATTTTCAATAGTCAGATTGCAAAAAAAATTAACTTTAAACTAAATTTTAATTGATGATTCCTATATATACATTCTCAAAACCAAGCTTTAGTGTTGGTCCAAAAAAGGAGAGCGGGGGGGGGGGGGGG